>LNAC01000008.1:8141160-8158915 GCA_002007465.1 Ailurus styani | reverse complement strand
CCAGCCCAGCCCTCTGCCAGCGCATCCACCTCTTCTAGCCGATAATCCCTAAAGAACACATCAGCCTGAGGGCCTGTGAGGCGGATGGGGAATGAGGGAATGTGACACAGCTGGAGCCCTCTGTCAGCACGCAGGCTCTGTCCAGTCACGTCTACCGCTGTCTGAAGAGTTCTCTCCTTTGTCCTTGAATGAGAGTCTAGGGGCTCTGCCCAGAGCCTACAGTTCTTGGGTGACCTAGTGGCCTCAGCTCGAGAGGAGGAAACCAGGGTCTTGCTGCCAGCGAGCTTTTCCTAGGACCCCCTCCCCAGCCCCCAGGGCAGCCGGAGTCTTTGACCTTCGTCCTCAGGTGGTGGGGACATGGGCGCACCCATGGCTCCATGGGTCCCTGCGGGAGCCAGAGCTGGGGGGCTGCTGGCAGGCGGGTCTGCTGGGGGCATGGGCAGCACCTTCTGCGAGTTCATGGTGCTGCCCCATGTGATGTACAAATGGATGCTGAGCGGAGGCAGCTCCTTCCCCAGGAGCCCCACCCGCTCTGGTCCAGAAATGGAACAGGGGATTGGCCTTGGGGTGTCCGGGTTTCCAGTGGCCCCATCGCTGAGCTGGTGTCTAACCCCTGTGGCGTGCCCCTGGGGTTTTCAGGTATAAAGAGTGGACAAGGCACGTTCTTCCTCAAACACCTGCTCTGACAAGGGACCATGTCACCCCTGTCTGCTGTGCCCACTTTAGGGGCAGGCGGAGCTAGGCTGGGATGGGCCCGCTTGCCACCAAGGGCAGGAGCTGGAGGTGGGAGCCGCTGAGAGCCCTCTGTGTATCACTCTTGCTTTTGCCTCTGCGCACATCCGGGACAGGCCCCTTGGCCTTTGAGGCTGCCTGGTTCTGGTTTGTGAGACATCCTGGGGTCTGATAACCGCCCCCCACCTCAGTTAGCACGGTCAGCTGCGCCCCGAGGAGCTGCAACGCGCGAGGAGGCCCGCTCAGCCTCTGCTGTCTTCTCTTTCAGACGGGGTCCAGGCCCAAGTCCTGCGAGGTCCCCGGGATCAAGTAAGTCTCAGCAGGGCCCGCCCTGCATGCCCAGGGCTATTGGGGCTGTTCAGATGACCCCCGGGCTTCCCATCCGCTCAGGAGGCTGCAAGTCCTGACAAGAGGGCTGCCCCGTGCTGGCAGCTGTCCAACAGGCCTCACCGGGCTGGGGGCGGGGGAGGGGAAGAAGGGGCCCTCCTACCCCTCCCTGCCTGCAGGGACCGAGCCCCCTCTTCCCGCCACTCAGCCCCAGCTCCCGTGCTCATCAGACACACCCGGTGCCTGGGTGGCAGGAGGACCCTCACCCCAGCCCCCTCTCCTGCGTAGATAGGCTGTTTCCCGAGGTCCCATTGGAGGTGCAGGCCGAACCTGGCAGCACCCGATCCCGGGGTACCGTTCCGTGCCCCCTGATGTTTTTGTGCCAGTCTCCCCACCCCCTCACCCCCCCCACAGCTCCTGGGGGAGAATGGGCCGGGGCGAGAGCTCACCTCCCCCCTCTGTCTGGCCTTCCCCCCAGCATCTTTCCATCCGCTGACCAGGAAAACACTACAGCCCTGATCCCTGCCACCCACAACACAGGGGGCTCCCTGCCCGACCTGACCAACATACACTTCCCCTCCCCCCTCCCGACCCCACTGGACCCTGAGGAGCCCACCTTCCCCGCGCTCAGCAGCTCCAGCAGCACCGGCAACCTCGCAGCCAACCTGACTCATCTGGGCATCGGCGGCGCCAGCCAGGGTAAGGCCAGGCCAGGCGGGGGCAGACCACCTTCCCTGGTGGAGCGCCGCATCTAGCGAAGGCAACTCGTGGGTTTGAGTGATGATTTGGCAGGGTGCCGTCCAAGGTGCCGGGCACGGAGTGGGAGGCAGGACCTGCCCCCGGGGCTGGGCATTTTCCAGAACTGCCCAGGAACCGCATCCCAGGCGGTGGGCACACAGCTTTGGCAGCGGCCTGGAGGTGGGAAAACTCCCAGTGTCCCCAGGGATCAGACAGTGGTTCTAAAGGGGTACTGGGTGAGTCCAGAACGTTCTAGGAGGAGAGCCCCCAAGGGTTTGACCTGTGGGGTATACCAGGCTTTCCCCCTGCCTCTCCTTGTCCTCAGCTCTTCACAGAGGGACAGGACCAGGCCTGACCTGCTCCCTCCACACTCCCTCGCACCCACTGACTGACGGTGTCCCCTGCTTGGGACACTCCAGCCCAAGCCATGTCCATGGGGACATCCCACGGTCCCATCACCTTCCTAATGCCTCCCAGTGCTGCCCTAGTCCTGCTCCCCTGGGGACGAGCAGCACTGTTTCCCAGTGGTTTGCCCTGTTCTCTTGCCTGCCCTGACCTGTTGGTGCAGCCCCACCAGTAAGACCCAGCCCAACTTGGACCCCCTCCACCTTGCATGGCCTCCACCTGCCTGCCCTCTACCCAACCCCTCAGCTCCCAGCCTCTTCTCACCCAGAATCACCTTGTGACTCTTGTCTGCACACCTTGCACGGGTCGTTGACTTCCAGTGAAAACCTAAGACCCCAGGGCCTGGGAGGTCCAGTTCACCCTCTGACTTGCTCTCCTGCCCCCATCCCCACCTACCCCTACCTCCTATGCCATCTCCTGTCCAGCCAGTGAGCTTGCCTCAGGGCCTTGGCACATGCTGCCCCTCTTCCACAGTCCTCCTTTTCCTCCAGGTGACTGCAGGGCCCCTTACCCACTCCATCCCCACTCACACCTCCTCTTCTCAGTGAGCCGACTTGGCCCCCTGCCCACATAGCCTCTCCCCGAGTCTCACTCTGCATTGCTTTTCTGCATTCACCCTGCTGCTTTTGAGTCACTCCTTTGCTCTCATCTGTCCCCTGGGCCAGGCCTGGCTCTCCCATATCCCCACTATGACCCCCACGTCCCCACTGTCATTCTTGCACCCATGTGGACTGTGGGATGTGAGGGTTTGCATCCAGGGAGGAGATAAGGCAGCCCCTACAGCCTTGTGGCAGGACGGGCTATGGGGGGACCCCTCTGTGATCCACCCGTGTCAGGACTTGGTGGCCAGTGAGAGCACAACCTTGCTGTGCCCTCTGTCCTGCTTGGGAGCCAACGCTCGTCCCGTCCACCTGCGTGTCACACCTCCGTCTCAGGCGTGGCGGGCAGCACCATGCAGGGTTTCCTCAGGGAGAATCGCGTGCTCCGGTACACAGCTGCCACAGCCTTTCTGGCTGCCCAGGGGGAATGGGCTCTCAGGAGGCGTGGCAGCATCAGGGCAGGGCCCCATCGAACGTCCTAGAGAGACTTCCGGGTGAAGTTGGCTGGCCTGGGAGCTGGGTCCGTGTAGGGAGCAGAGGAACTTGAGGAGCCCAGGGTCGTTCCTGGCTTTGGTGCTGACAGGCGAGGGGTGTTGAGAACAATGTAGGTGTTCCTAGGTTTCTAGACAAGGAAATAGAAGCCACACAGTGCAAAGGGGACCGAGACCCTGGCCTAACACTGAGGCTCTGTTCCTGCTTGTGCACCCCTGGCCCCATGCCCACCCAGACTCAGCCACTAGGCAGAGGGCGCCAGCCCCCGCCGTTCCCCCCTCCCCTACCGACGGAGGGCCTGGAAGACAAAATGAGCAGATTCAGGGGAGCCTGAGACCCACGGCCTCCTGAGAGGTGGGTGGGCAGGCAGCATCCACACAGGCCTGCACGAAGCAAGAAATCGGAAGGTTGGCTCTGGCGATGTTGGTGTGGGGGGCCCTTGTGCAGACACCGCTGTTTCCTGGCCCCCTGTCTTTCTCCTCACGTCTCGCCGTGGCCTCCAGAGCACCACCCCCTCCTCCAGAGGGTCCTTGGCAGCCCCCCAGCGCCCGCCCGGGAGCGGCGCACCTCCGGCCCACGCCGAGTCTAAACAAGCACAGGAAAACACAGCACATGTGAAAGCCATAGACGCGGGAACAAGCGCAGACCCTGAGCGTGGGGCCCAGACCCTGGCCCGCCTGGCTGGGAGCGGCAGCCCAGTAATGTCTGACATGTGTTCGGTTGTTTGCGAACCTGCCGCTCGAGCAGCTCGCCTGGCAGGGGCTCCGCTTTCTGGGCGCATTTTAAATCAGGCCGAGCCGCCGGCCCCTGGCACACGTGGAAGCCGCCCCCCCAGCCCACCCGCCAGTCAGAACGTGAGCCCCGCGAGGAAGACTGGGAGGCGTCCCCGCCAGGGAGACAGCGGCCCCTCTCGTCCTCTTGCTCATTTGCTGAGGTCGTTTTCCTGGTTGTTGGCCAGAACCTGGAGGAGGGCAGGCCCAGGTCCTCCTTCCTGGCACGGCTCCGAGGCCCGCCGGCCCCGCACACAAGGCTTGCGTGCCTTAGGCTGGGCCCCTGCCACCTGGCCTGCCCTCCCCTGGCAGCTCTCCCTGCCCGCCCCAGACTTCCCTTCCAGCTGGCCTCACTCCTTTTCCCGAAGGTGATCCAGGTTGCCAAAAGGAATTGAACAGCAAGGCGTCCGTCTGCCCTCCCGGCCCAACTGGCCTCTCCTGGGGTGGTGGCCCGCCCAGTGAGAGACCAGGAGCTCACTCTGCAGCCCAGCAGAGGATTAAAAACTCCCTTGTATTCCGGGTAGACAGAGGCTGGCAGCCCAAGCGCCAAATCCAGCCTACCGGTGTGTTTTGTCTGGCCCATGGTTGCGTGCGTGATGTTTGAATCAACATTTAAAAATCAGGAGAGTGCATGTTAAGACTCGGGATTTCTGGCTTCTCTTGAAGCATCGGAAGGCCCAGCAGTGGTGGGTCAAGGTCCTGTGCCTTGAGATGGTCCGCTTTGCCCCCAGCCCCTGTTGTCTCCCTGACCCTCTCTCTCCTGGCCTTGGCCTTTGCCTCTGCTGCTCACCAAGCCCTGACATCACTGCTCCCTGGGTGTGGCGTGTTCTCAACCTGAAGGACATAAGAGGCCGTGGATGCTCAGAGAAGGGGAGGGAGCAGCCTGTGGGCCTGACTCTGAGTGTTCTCCTACCGGGCATCTCCTGGACTCTTCCTGCTCAGGCTTCTTGTCCATGCCTCCCCCACTCCCTTGATATTGCTGTGTGTGCAGCAGCCTCATTCTGGGGCCCAAGGTCTGTGCATAACCTGGAAGCCGAGTCTCTGCCTCGGGAGCACTCAGAGGTGCCAGGCCCCCCTGCGGTGCACAGCTGAGTGGAGCTGCCAGGGTGGCCAAGGGGAAGTGCGGGCGTGACCAGGCTTGCCTTGCACAGTGAGCAGCTGCCCGGGGTGGAGAAGGCTGTCCGTCTTCTCCCCTCAGTGCAGGCTCGGTGCCTTCCCCTTGGCCTGGGAGCCCGCCGTCTCACCTGCTGGAACCAGGTTGATGTGATGCCCTCAGCAGGATGGGCCCAGCTACCCCGGGTGAGTCAGGCTCCTGCATTGGCCTTGACTGCGGGCCAGACTGTCTTCAGAGCCTGCTTGCAACCTCATTAGGGCCTCACAGTGAACTCTTGAGGGTGGCTGTTATCATCTCCATCTCAAGGATAAGGAAACCAAGTCTGGGAGATCAGGCCAAGCCCCCAGGGCTCCCCCAGGCATCATCAGGAGGCCTGTTGCCCCCCTGGCACAGGGCCCCAGGTTGGGGCAGGCCCCAACTGTTGCCATACTGAACTTGATCTCACTCGGCTCCTTCATGACAGACACATCCAGGGATAGGCTTGCTGGGGGAGGGAAAGGGCAGCATGGAGCCCTCCTGACAGGACCTCAATCAGGAACATAGGTATTGCAAGAAGATAGAGAGTAACTGAGTTTCCAGCAGGGCTGATGGTCCAGCATGGACAGCACACGAGGGGGAGGGGTGGGGGGGAGGGGCTGAAGGAATGGTTACAGGAAGGTACAATTTTGTTGGAGGAGGATAAGAAGAGCACGAGGCTTTAGAGACACTGCAGTTTCTGGACAGGACCAGCTTTCTTTCTTTTTTCCTTTTTTAAAACTATTTTATTTATTTATTTAAGAGAGCACACGTGCACACCAGCCGGGGTGGGCAGGGGACGGGCAGAGGGAGAAGCAGACTCCCAGCTGAGCAGGGAGCCTGACTTGGGCCAGATCCCAGGACCCTGGGATCATGACCTGAGCCGAAGGCAGACGCTTAACTGACTGAGCCACCCAGGCGCCCCCAGGACCAGCTTTCTTGAAGCTAACCCATCCCCAAGCCAGTTTAGGCAAAAAAGGGCGCTGATGATCTCCCAAAACCAGGAAGCACCAGTCTGGCTGGATCCAGGGTTCAGGTGCTGCCTCTACCACTCAGCCCCTGATTCTCCAGATGGGTCTGCCCCTTGCAGCCTCGTGATGCTCCCCCTACACAGCTCCAGACGTCCTTCCTTGGAGTTCCATCCAAAGTCCCAGGGCAGGCTCTCATTGGGCCAGTCTGGTAGCATGTCCATCTGGGAGCCAATCTTGGGGTGGTCCCGAGGCAGGGAAGTGCTGATTGGCGGGGCCTGCGGAACACACCCCTCTTAGAGGGATGTTAGGATCAGTGGGAGAGTGTTGGGCAGCATGGGGAAGGGTCAGGAAGGAGAACAGAGCCCACACAAGCATTGGGGCCTTGGAGGGGGCGCCCTGGGTTTGGTGATCAGGACACAGTGGATTCTGATTTTGACGGGGCTGTTCTCAGCAGTGATCATGATGTGTGAGCAGCCCTCTGGAGGCTAGAGTCATGCCCGCCCTTCTGTCCTGTCCTGCCTTTCAGGGATGAGCACGCCAGGCTCCTCACCACAGCACCGCCCGGCCGGCGTCAGCCCGTTGTCCCTGAGCGCGGATGCGAGGAGGCAGCAGGCCCAGCAGGTGTCACCCACCCTCTCCCAGCTGTCACCCATCACTCAGGTGTGAGGGCGTGGTGGGGTAGGGGGGATGTGGCCAGCTCTACCCCTCTGGGAGACCTCCCTCTCTTCCCCGGGGGCCATAGAATCCTGAAGACAAAGGTTCCCAACACTTTTGCCTGTTTGTCAAATTTGCAAACACACGGAAATGCGTTCATTACTGGCCTGGAGTCTCCTGTACCTGTCATGGGCGGATCCGTGTGACTGAGCGCTCTTCATGGTCTTACTTTCCTTTGAGGATCTAGTTGAAATTCTCCAAAAGAAAATGTTTAGAGAGTTATTTTGTTAAACATTTTTTTAAAGGTTTTATTTATGTATTTGTCAGAGCACACACAAGCAGTGGGGAGTGGCAGGCAGAGGGAGAAGCAAGCTCCCCAATGCAAGGAGCAAGGAGCCTGATGTGGGTCTCGATCCCAGGACTCCAGGGTCACAACCCTAGCCAAAGGCAGATGCTTAACCAGCTGAGCCACCCAGGTGTCCCTAGAGATTTTTTTTTTTTCAATTTACCATAATTTTGTTTCATCTGCTTTTTTTGGTAGCTCATGTGTTTAGAAATTGGTCTCTTTCATCTAAGTTATCCATTATGCTGGCATACGATTGTTCATAGCACTCATAATTGTTTTTGTTTTCTTAAGTCTGTAGTAATCTTCCCACTTTCATTTCTGATTTCAGGAATTTGATTCTTTTTTACTTGGTTTATGCCCACAAAAGAAGTTAGGAAGTGTTCCTTCTTCTGTTTTTTTTTGGGAAGTGTTTGAGAAGTACTGGTTAAACTCTAAATATTTGGTAGAATTTACCAGCAAAGCCATTGGTCTGAATTTATCTTCATTGGAGGGTTTTTTTAGGTTTTCATTTAAATTCCGGTTAGTTAGCATGCCACGTTCTAGTAGTTTCAAGCGTACAATATGGTGATTCATCGCTTCCACACATCACCCGGTGCTCATCACAACCAGTGCCCTCCTTAATCCTCATCCCCTATTTCCCCCACCTCTCACCTTACCTCCCCTCTGGTAACCCGCAGTTTATTCTCTAGAGTTCAATCTGTTTCTTGATTTGTCTCTCTCTCTCTCTTTTTCCCCCTTTGCTTGCTTGTTCTGTTTCTTAAATTCCACATATGAGTGAGATCATGTGGTATTTTGTCTTTCTCTGATTGACTTATTTTGCTTAGCATTATAGTTCCTAGGTCCATCCATGTTGTTGCAAATGGCAAGATTTCATCCTTTTTAATGGCCGAATAATATTCCATCGTTTATATACCACATCTTCTTTACCCATTTATCAATCAGTTAAATTGATTTAACTGATCACTTGAGCTGCTTCCATAATTCGGCTCTTGAAGATAATGCTGCTTCAACATTGAGGTGCATGTATCCCTTTGAATAAGTATTTTTGTGTTCTTTGGGAAAATACCTGGTAGTGTGATTGCTGGATTGTAGGATAGCTCTGTTTTGAATTTTGAGAAACCTCTATACTGTTTTCCATGGAGGCTGCAACAATTTGCATTCCCACCAACAGTGCAAGAGGGTTCCCCTTTCTCCGCATCCTCGCCAACACCTGTCGTTGCTTGTGTTGTTGAGTTTGGCCATTCTCACAGGTGTAAGGGGGTATATCTCATTGTAGTTATGATTTGCATTTCTCTGCTGGTGTTGACGTTGAGCATCTTTAACATGTCTGTTGTCATCTCTACGTCTTCTTTGGAAAAACGTCTATTCATATCTTCTGCCTATTTTTTAAATAAGATTATTCATTTCTTAGATGTTGAGTTTTGTAAATTCTTTATATGTTTTGGATACTAACCCTTTATCAGATACGTCATTTGCAAGTATCTTCCCTTGGGAGGTTTTTGATTACTGATTCAATCTCCTTTCTTGGTATAGGTCTATTCAGATTATCCATTTTTTCTTTAATCAGTTGATAGTTTGTGTGTTTCTAGGAACTTGTCCGTTTTGTCTTTTTTTTTTAAATCCCTGATAGATAATATTTTTGTTGTTTGTTTTCTTAACATAACCTCAGTGGCATTGGCCACCTCCAACAAAACTGATAGGCATTCCTCCATACCTTCCAGTGTCTGGCCTAGCCCCGTTCCCCTCTGTGTCTCTGTCTACTTGTTCAGACCAGGATCTGAACAGAGGCACAGGTGGTACCTGGCACTGTGTCTTCAGTCTCTCCATCTGTGACCCCTGTTCCTTCTCCCTTCTCCCTTAGACCTGCCTGCCTTTTCTGGAGTCTCCTTTTCTGTTCATGAAGTAACCACTGCTCATTTGAGGCTAGGCGTTCTGCTAAGTGTTATATCCTGTAGGTCCTGATCGCGTGGTGCCTCCCTTGGAGGGCAGGAGCCCTGGCCTGCCCCAGGAAGTGTCCGTACAGATTCACAAATGTTGAAAACTTCCCTCTCACCAGGGAAAACTTTTCCTTTTTCCACCTCCAAGAAGACCTGAACTGGTTGTGACCGAGTGGCCACACCAGCAGGTCCACACCCACACCATCTCCCAAGCCCCCCAGAGTGAGCTCGCTGCGGGCTGCCTGCTGGCTTGCCAGACTATGGCACCCTGTGCCTGCTTGCCACACAAGCCAGGGACTTGAGACAGGGACCTCCTGAGCCTGAGTGGGTACAGAAGAGGGTGCCCACCTCTCCATGTGGGGCAAAGCCGAAGGAAAGGCTCTTTGGGAGCAAGGCACTTCCAGCTGGAATAGAAGTCCAGGCCCTGTCCAGCTGCAGCCTAACCCTCTGTGGCCCTGGGCAAGACCTGCCTTCTCTCGGCCTGTGCTTCCCCGGTCCAGGGTCTGGATGTCCCTTTGTTTATCCGTGATATCTTTGCTGAGCATGTCAGGCCATGGGGTGTCCCCAGGGACCAGGTACTCCCAGGCTGCTCCCTACTGTCTAGTGGCCTCCCACCTGACGCCCTCCTCTTCCCCCAGGCTGTGGCCATGGATGCCCTGTCTCTGGAGCAGCAGCTGCCCTACGCCTTCTTCACCCAGGCGGGCTCCCAGCAGCCGCCACCGCCGCAGCCCCAGCCCCCTCCACCACCGCCACCCGCGTCCCAGCAGCAGCCGCCCCCACCACCCCCGCAGGTGCCCGTCGGCCTCCCCCCAGGCGGCCCCCTGATGCCAAGTGCCAGCTTGACACGGGGGCCCCAGCTGCCCCCGCTCGCGGTCACGGTACCGTCCTCTCTCCCCCAGTCCCCCCCAGAGAACCCAGGCCAGCCGCCAATGGGGATCGACATCACCTCGGTAAGCCCAGGATGGGGTTTTGTGGGGCCTGGCTGGGGGGGCTCATGCGGGAGGATCCCAGGGGCTGTGGGAGGCCCCCACTGGGCTCCCAAGGCCAGAGACACTCAGGCATCTCGCTGAAGCTTCCTCAAGGTTCCACTTCAAGGCCAACTTGGCCAGGGGTCAGGGCTGAAGCGAACACTGCTGGGCTGAGGTCATCATCCCACATACAGATGGGGAGGCTGGGACACGAGCAGGGATCATTTGACCCAAATTTCACCCAAGATGAGCCACCCCATGTCTCAGAGCTCTCAGGGCCTGGGGAATAGAATCTGGGAGCCAGAGGCACAGAGGGGAACTTGGAGGAAAAGAAGGGATAAAGCTCCCCCATGGTTTAGAGGTGCAGCACAGTGCCCTGGGCCCAGGGGTACAGTTTAGACCGCGGGACCCCTTGCCTGGGCCTGGGCTTAGGGAAATGGGTGCTAGGTTTCGACCTCTGCACCCCAAAGCTTCTTGTTTGTTCAGCCGTTTGCCCTGGTGGCAAAGGGGTGATCATAGCTACCGTTGGTCATATCCATGGAACAGGGACCACATTTGGGGTACAGCAAGCCCTCTCCACTCAGCCCTTGGCTGCCAAGCCCAAGGTAAATGTCATCAGAATATCATGTTCTCTGCAAAGACTACGCCCCCCTGAGCTGGGCAGGGTGGGTGAATAGAGACCTGTTTCCAAGGTGCTCTGACCCCTCATAGGACAGACCCCAGCAGTCCCCCAGATAGGAAAGTGTGCAAACCTTTGCTTTGTCAGACACACAGCTGGTGTGGAGCAGCCATGGTGGTGGAGCCTGCCTGGGGTACCTTGTTCCCTGATGCCCTCCAGCAGCGGTGCCTCACTTTTGAGCCGGGCAGACAAGGGCAGCATGGGTGTCCGGGCCAAGGGCACAGACATTTCCTCCCCAGGCTCTCAGGCCAGCGTGTCTGCTGCCGGGCACCCACACCAGGGCCTTCTGGCTCCCTTGGGGCAGGGGCTCTGGTGGCCTTTCCCTTGGGTTTGTGCCGACTCAGCCAAGCAAGGAGAATGTCCCTCTGGACATTTTCCTCTAAACCATGAGAAGGCCCGAGCCAGTCGTTGCCAAGTGACTGTGCTGGTGCCTCCAACACTGATACCTTGCTAACTGGTACCTAAGTTAACCTGGTAACCTATTAACCCACCAGGGCTCGATCCTTATCCCAAACTACTCAGAACGGGCCGCTGAGGAAATGGGGGAGACTGAGCGTGTATGGGGCTGTGGGCTGGTCATCTGGGTCTCAGTGAACAACAGGCCCAGAGAAGTCAGGCAGCCTGTCCAAAGGTACACAGTGGATCCTGGCTGGACTGGGAACAGAGCAGGGTCTAAATCCAGGTTCCTGACCCAGCCCATCCTGCCCCTGGTGAGAAGCTAAGGCCCCCCCCATCCTTTGTGTGAGGAGGTTACTTATACCTTGGAGGTCTCTGGACAGCATACCCATCAGGCTTGTCTCAAGTGATGCTGCTGACCGAGACTGCCCAGTACTGGGTGTCCAGCAGTGTGCCCCGGATGGCCTTTGCTCTCAGTCCCACGAGCCCTCGAGGCGGACAGGACGTGCCAGCGCGTAGAGCTGGAGCTCAGGGAGCCGAGGGCACTGCCCGGAGTCGGCAACAGGAGCAGCACCTCCCTGCCCCGCCCTGGGCCTCCCGTGCCCCCCTGTGCGTGGGTGTGTTTGTACACACGTGTGGCGGTGTGCACACATATGTGGATGTGCGTTCATGTAGGTGCTCTGGAGCCCGCTGAGTCAAGGTTGACCCTGCCGTGCCCCTCCCACAGCCCTCCAGTATGATTCCATGAAGCTGGGTTCTCTGACCACCACCCCCCAGGAGCCCCCAAAGGCCCCAGGCTCAGACAGGGTTCAGGGCCCCACACCTCTTGCAGGTGCTCCCCATACTCTGCTCCCCCGCCAGGTGGGGAGGTCTTGGGGGGGTGGCCAGTGGGGAGCGGCCAGTCCCAGGACGCCAGGCCTGGGGCCCCTCGCGCGTCCTGACCTGTCTGTCGTCACAGGCGCCGGCCCTGCAGCAGTACCGCGCTAGTGCCGGCTCCCCGGCTAACCAGTCTCCCACCTCACCTGTCTCCAATCAAGGCTTCTCCCCGGGGAGCTCCCCGCAAGTAAGGGACGCCGCCTCCCCTCTCCCAGCGCCCTGCACTCCGGCCTCGCTTCGCATCCCCCACGTATCGATCCCCTGCCGTCTGTGCCGCACGCCTCATTCCATCCCATCTCGTCCACTCCGGCAGAGCGGGGAGCCAAAGGCACTGCCCGTCCCCCCCGCCCCAGGCCCAGCCCAGGAGCTACCACGTTCCCACTGTGTCTTTGTGACCTTTGGGGAGCCCCATCTGGAGGTGGCGGGCTCCTCACTCACGCTAGTGGCCTTAGTGTCAGCCCCACCCTGGCCCCTTGCCCGCCAGGCCAGGACACCTGCGCGTGTGGCTCAGAGCATGTGTCCAACAGCCTGTGCCCATGTCCCCATCTGCACCTGCCCAGGCGAGGCTCCCAGCAGTGGGGTGTTCGCCTCGCGCTTCGGGGGCGTTGCTGAGGTGACAGCTGGCCTGTGGTTGGGGCTCTGACTCCTCAGATTCTTCTCCCCTATGTCTCACTGGAAGGCAGGTCCTCACAGGAAGCTTCTCTGAGTGGCAGTGCAGCCTCTCAGGGGCCTCTGTCCCCATCTCAACAGATGAGGAGACTGAGGCTTGCCCCAGGCAACAGGAGGGCTTGACCACATCCATCAGACTTGGCTTTTCCCCCAACACCATTGGACCCCAATCTCTGACACACGTACGTGCATTCATACCCCCCTCCAGGTTCCTCAGAATTCGCCTTGGCGCTGCTCTCAGCCTGTGGCCGAATTCTATCTGGAATATTCCACCAGAGGAGAGGAGGTGCCCACAGAGCTGACATGTGGGCTCAAAATTTCCATGCTGCAGAACCTCCTCAGGACCCCGCCACTCCATCCCCAAAATGTCACCAAGCTGGGAGACTCCCAGGAGCCGCTGCCACAGGGCAGTGCCCAAGGCCCTGAAGCCTCATTCTTGGTGCAGAGGACGACAGGATTTTCCTTCCCTGCTGAGGAAGGGAGAGGAGCTGTCCCACCACATGGGACCGTGCAAGAACAATGTCGGGTTCCCTTGTTCCAGGGGACATGCCCTGCTGTCCCCACTTCCCCAGTTCTCAGAAGTGCACCCGAATTGGGCCCTGTGTTGAGAGGGTGGGCGTCCTGTTCAGGAAGGCTGCTCTCATGGTTCCCACTGCCATAGGAGGGGCTCTCCTGGGACCCTTCCTCCACCACCCTGCTGTAGCCTGGGGTCCTGCTGGGACCACCTGTGTGCAGCTTGCGGCTCCACAGGCAGGTGGGGAGGGAGTGAGCTCAGAGCAGGCCAGAGCTCAGCCTGCTGTCTGCAGGCTCCAGATATATCCACGCTGGCTCCCAGCTCTTGTGGCTCCCAGGAAGTGTCTAGTCGGGTCATGTGGTGTCACGGGATGCTGAGGGAAAGGAGAAGCAAGTCTAGGCAGGGGAAGTGGCAGGTGCGGCCTGTTCCTGGGGCTGGACCTTGACTAATGTCTTTTCGTACAGGAAGCAGGACAGGAATTCAAGGGTGGAGCCGATCTCTCAAGAGAGATTTGCCTAGACCAAAGTGGGTTCATCCATCCTAGGCAGAAAGTATGTTGCTGTCTTGTCAAGCCCACATCTGTGTGTCGGTCTGTCCATCCATTCACTGGGTGCTGGAAAGGGAGGTGGGCCGCTCAAGCGGCTGTGAGGTCAGGGCTGCCAGCTTGTTCAAACTCAACCAAACCTGGACTTAAGATGGACCAGAGGCTCGCTTGGGGGCAGACCATGCTGGGTGGAGGCCAGGCCTGGCTTCACATTACAGCTGGGGCCCTAGGTTGCATTCAGTGGCCCCGTGGGCCAGGGCCTCCCCTCCCTACCCTCCGCAGCCTCGGGTGCACATTGTGTCTGTCTGAATGTATCCTGGGCCTTAGGCAGCTGGCCTTTGGTACTGTGTTCCTCCCTTCCATTCTGAGCGGACCTTTCTGGCAAAGTCTCATGGCAGCCTCAAAAGAAACCTTAGCCTGGGTCCCCTGCTTGTGACGGGCCCCTTTGAGGCCAAGGCCATGAGGATAACCCGGATAACCCATAGACACAGATAACCCAGAACAGACCTGCTTCCTCCTTTATGGGGAAACCCAGCCACAACCTCGCAGCCCCTTTTCCAAACCTGAAGCTGGCTGTATTTAGGGCAAAGGGGGCATTTTTGCCACATGGGCTGTTTTTCTTTCTGCTCTCAGCTTACTCACCAAGGAGGAAGGAGACTTGGGTCTGGGCTGCGGATGTGTTTCCTGAGGCCTGGTGCCTCCGGTGAGGTCTGGCTACACTGTCCTCCCTTGCAGATCTCACCAGGCTCCATCCTGCCATCTCTCTCTGGCATCATGAGAGTAGGCAGGGGCTCCAGGCTCCTGTCCTGGTATCTCTACTGCCTGTGAGGGTCCCCAGTCCCCTGCTCTTCTCCCAGCAGCAGACCTGGCCCCTGGCTGGCCTTGGAAGAGCAGGAGGTGGGCTCCCTGCCCACCCATGGGCCCTGGGATCTCCGAGGCAGGCAGCCAGGGGCAGATAGCCGGGCAGGGGGGGCTTTCTGTGTGCCTGTCCTGTGCTCGCTCAGCCAGCATCCGGCTCCATGTGCCCGTCCTGTCCACGTGTGTATGGCCTGCCACCATGTCCCATGTCTCCCTGGGGGCCTGACAAGGGTCACCAAGTACACTTCCCATCCTGAAATTCAGAACACCCCCCTCCTTGGCCCCAGTCACGTGTTTTCCTCTGGAACTTGTCGGGGGTTTCCTGATCTCTCTGGCCCCCTTCTATCTGATAGGAACAGGGTCACCAGTACATGGGCTCAAGCAGAAGAGATGGGGGATGGTGCCTTGGGGGCTCTTGGGGTACAGAGGCCCTCCAGGAACAGGCGGTGGAAAGAAACATCCTGAGATGGGGGGCACCCCTCCACCCTGGAAGGTGTGGGCTCTCTCCCAGGAGGCCTGCAAAAGGTGCTCAGCCTCCTTTTTCCTGAGCATCCTCCAGGAGGTTCCAGGGGCCTCCCTGTAGGCACAAGCAGCCTGTGGGAGGTCCTCCGCTCCGGCAGCCCCCGACCTGGTCTTGGGGACCATGATGACAGCAGGCCTCTCTTCTGTCTGCAGCACTCCTCCACCTTGGGCGGCGTGTTTGGGGACTCGTACTATGAGCAGCAGATGGCGGCCAGGCAGGCCAATGCTCTGTCCCACCAGGTGAGCGGGTGCCCGGGTCACAGCGCCCACAGCAGACGCTCACCTGGACCCCGCCCGCCCCTCGGGCGTGAGCTTTGCTCCTAAGGCTCCCTCCTGTCTCGAGGCCTTGGAGGGGGTGGCTTGGCTTTGCCTCCCTGGGCACCTTGTGCCATGCCCACAAAATGAGGCCAACAGCAGAGGGGGAGGAGGGCGGGCAGCGAACACTGGCAGGGACAAGCAGTGGCTGTAGCATCGGCGCCTCAGCGTGGGCCATGCATGTGGGTTTGCCGGGAGGCAGAGCTGGCTTTGCGTGGAGGTCAGGGTCAAGGGCATGTGGGCATGAGAAGGGTTGGCCGCTTCCTGGAGCAGGTCACTCACCCATCCATCCTTCCATCAGTCCATCCATCCAGCAAGCCCTGAAAGGGCCGTGTGTGGACAGGCCCGGGCAGGTTCAGAGAGGGAGGAGGGGGAGACCCTAGGCCATAGGGTCTCCTATTCAACAAGCCCTCAGTACCTGGGCGCAGGCGCTGGGCATCCCGCAGAGGAGCTGGTCCTGGCGGCTGCAGGACAGGCCAGCCAGCAACCGGCAGGGGCTCAGCAGGGCGGGCCTCATGCCTTTGTGCTCCCCCTACAGCTGGAGCAGTTCAACATGATGGAGAATGCCATCAGTTCCAGCAGCCTGTACAGCCCGGGCTCCACGCTCAACTACTCGCAGGCGGCCATGATGGGCCTCACGGGCAGCCACGGTAGCCTGCCGGACACGCAGCAGCTTGGCTACCCCAGCCACAGCAGCATCCCCAACATCATCCTCACAGGTGAGGCCCCCTGGCCGTGGTGCCCCTGGGCGGGGGAGGGTCCTTGGGCACAGTCCCTCCATGGGGCCTGGCAGCTGCAAGGGGCCTCAGCCCCGGGAGAGACGGCGCCCCCGCCCTGCAGGGCGAGCCATGCCAAGAGCAGGCCAAAGGGGCCCAGACCCCACCGACCTTGACTCGTTGCCAGGCTGTGTGGAATGGGCCCCGGGGGACACACTGGACCAGGCTTCCTGTGTCCCATCTCAGAGCAAGAACAAGACAGAGCCGGTCACTCACCTAGCCCTGCGTCCGCTCCCCAGGTCCCTCCACCCCATTAGCTGAGTATACTGGGGTCACAGTGAACTAGGAGGTGGGCCCTGCACCAGCGTTCGTGTAATTGCTTGCACACTGCGATGAGCAGCCTGAACGCAGCACGTGGGAGCCGGTCCCTGCTCCTTGGAGCGTAGAACCCAGACCCTTTGCTGTCCCCGCCCCACTCGGTGGGTTCTGGGTTTTACTGAAAGAAGCGATTTCCTTAGAAGCCAGGATTGTCTGAGGATTGAGAGTGACACCCCCTGGTGATCCCAGTGACATCTCCGGGATGGAGGAATCCACTCCCAGAGCTGCCCCCGGCCCCCCACCCCGTGCCGTACTGCTTCCTCCCTACGTCGGGGGGTGTGAGCAGCGGTCCAGGGGCCTCTGGGGGCAGTAGCTTCCGATGCGTGAGAAGGCTTAGGCCCCTGTGACTGCCCCAGTAGCCCAGAAAAAACAGGATTTTCATACCCGTGTTTCAGATTGGGAAACTAAGGCCTAAGGTGGCATTGTAAGTAGAGAGAGCCCAGGTTTGACCGGCTCTTTGGGGGGCGGAGGAGAATTCACACACACCTCAGCCTACTTGTCAGCTGGGCCAGCCCCGGCAGCTCACGCTGAATGTTTGTGACCTGGGTGTCGGCCCAGGGCTTCACAGCCTTGGCACTGCTAATATGTGGGGCTGGATCTTTCTCTGGGGGTGGTGGGCTCTTTTGTGCATTACGAGGGGCTGAGCAGCGTCCCTGCTCCCCACGCATGACAACACAAAACACCCGTAGACATAGCCAGTGTAAGCCCCAGAGGGCAAACCCCTAGGTAAGTACCCTGGGGTCCCTTCTTCCCTGAGCATTGACAGGGGCCGTGGAGGCGCAAGGCATGGGAACAGAGAGCCAGGGCCATGCTGAGACTTTTGTCCTGTGCCCTCCCCCACCCCCAGTGACAGGAGAGTCCCCTCCCAGCCTGTCTAAAGAACTGACCAGCACACTGGCCGGGGTCGGTGACGTCAGCTTCGACTCCGACAACCAGTTCCCCCTGGACGAACTCAAGATTGACCCCCTGACCCTGGACGGACTGCACATGCTCAACGACCCTGACATGGTCCTGGCCGACCCGGCCACCGAGGACACCTTCCGGATGGACCGTCTGTGAGCTGCACACCCGGCACATCGCCGCCCAGCCCCCGGCTCCATCACCCCGCCGGTCAGTGGTCCCGACGGCGTCTCCCTGAGCCCAGGGACGGCCGCGCTCCGTCCTTCGCAAACGGCCGAGCTTGTGATTCTGAGCTTGCAATGCCGCCAAGCGCTCCCTGC
>LNAC01000008.1:8097262-8140868 GCA_002007465.1 Ailurus styani | reverse complement strand
ACCCCCAGCCCGAGGTTAGGTAGCGAGCCAGCCCCCCCCCCGCCAAAGGGAGAAGGTGCCAGAGAGAAGGGCAGACACAAAGTGAAATAAACACTATTTTGACTGCTGTCTTTTACATTTCTGAGCACATTCAGAGAATGCTAGACTCCGTCCCATGGAGGTAGAATATGAAAGGTGTGAACAGAGCATGCCAAACAGCTAAATCTTCCCGGGACCCACGCTCCCGCTTTGCCCTCCCCCAGCCAGGTCCCTCTGCAGCCGCCTTTGCCCTGAAAGTGAAGCCCCTGGCCGGGATGGAGGGGCCTGGCGGGGCTGCATGTGGAGACCGCGCTTATTTTGGGGGGTTGTTTTCATCTCTCTACTTGTTTTCATCTTCTCTCCTCTGTACCGTGGTCACTGTTACTGTTATTTAAAGAGTGGGGTGGGCGGGGGTGGCCAGGGCGTTTTTTTGTTGTGTTTTTGTTTGTTTCTTTCAGTTTGTATTTACACTTTGGTTGTAGACAAGTAGCTGAGTCCTTCAATCCAGTACTTGCCTGAGAGCATGTTTTTATTCCAGAAATCCCATGTTACATATTTTTTAAGCTAACTGGACGCAGCCTGCGGCCTGTCGGGCCTGAGCTGAGTCTCTGGCCGCTTTAGCTAAGGCCCAGTGAGGGTGGGTGGGGCCTGCTAGGGTCCCTGGCAGAAGCTCCAGGTGGCCGGGGGGCCTCCCCTCCAGCCACGTGACAGACTCCCAGGAAGGAGCCACGGCTTTTAGGAAGGGTCCCTTCAAGACCCACCTCTGCCTGGTCGTCCTCAAGGTGCCTGCCGCTCCTCAGGGAGGACTAGGCCCAGACCCCGAGGCCGGCAGTGGCCGCAGCTCTGCCCTACAATGAGGCTGCCCTCTCGCCCCGCCCTGCCCCGAGACCCGGCTGACATTCGTCCCCTCCAGACGCCTGTGTTATGGCTCCTCCCCGCAGGACTGGCTCCAGAGGCCGAGGGCAGGGCGCATTGGTAGCGGCAGCCTTCCAGGAGGCTGAGGTGACCTTCGGGGCTGTCCCTGGGCCCTCCAGGCCCTGGGAGGGGGTGACAGGGGTGTCTTTGTTTTCTGTCAGCTGCTCTGACATCGGGACCGCTCTTCGGGTCCCTCCGAAGCCGCACCTTGAGTGATCGCTGGCTCCGCGGCCTGCAGGCCGGGCCGGCACCTTCCGCTCGGTGTGTTTCTCTGTGGTGTCCCAACCACTGCCTCTAGGTCGTGCGAGCCCTCGGCTCTGTCCGTGGGGGAGCCACGTTTCATCCCAGTGACATTCCTCCCTCTCGTTCCCCGGGCCAGGCCGTTAGCACCTGGCCAAGCGACTGGGCGGCCACCGGCGTGAGAAGGCCCCCTCCTCAGTTGGCCCCTGCTGCCCGCATCCGGGCCGGGGGACACGGGGTCGGTCTGTCCAGGTCGAGGGCCCAGTCTCTTACTGAGGCAGGGGCTGGGAGCAAAGAGTGAGACTTTTTTTTTTTTTTTAAAGAAAAAAAAAATACTACATGTACATAGAAGAGTTTGATTACCATTAGACTTGTGTGTAGAACTTTTTAAAAAATGGCCTTAATAAAACTACAAGCAACCTTCCTGGATGCAATTTTCAAACAAGGCATTGGGGACCCCCGTGACGGAGCCTTGTTAGCCCGTACTTCCCGTCTGCTCAGCGCCCGGCTCTCAGTGCAGATGGTCAGGAGAGGGGTGCGTCCACCCCTGCGGCCCGTGTCCAGCAGCCCCTT
Source organism: Ailurus styani (assembly GCA_002007465.1). Lineage (NCBI taxonomy): Eukaryota > Metazoa > Chordata > Mammalia > Carnivora > Ailuridae > Ailurus > Ailurus styani. The sequence continues at coordinate 8,139,122 of LNAC01000008.1, read as the reverse complement.
GGCTGGGGGGGCACAGGCGACATTGTATTTACGTGGCCACTTTGGCCCAGGAGGGATGTAGGTGCATTTTCCCAGGGAGGGGGTCCCAGCCAGGAGCCAGTGGCCAGGCGTCCCTGTGTCCTCAAAGGGGTTCACGCCCCTGCCTGGGCCTGGGCAGGCCTCCTGAGGTCTGCAGCAGGGGATTTTGCTCATTTCTTAAATATTGCTTCTCTACTAAGTATTCTTGAATTGCCAAGATTTCCTGAAACAGAACAGCCTGAGGGAACCAGCCCTTTGACTTGTGATGTGAAATACTGTGATTTCAGGCGAGCTGCGCCGTGAGGGGTGGGCCAGGGCCCCTGAATATTGTACATAGACCCGCCGCCTGCGTCCTTGCTCACGCTCGGGACAGGCCTGGATGCTCAGCCCGCGTGAAGTCAGAGGCCAAGCCAGTCTGTCCCCCCGCCGCTGCCCCCGAGTGCTCCCGATTTCAGTCCCCTCAGCTCTGCGAACTTCTGCCCCGGGAACAAGCCAAACAGTGTGTTCCCACCTGCCTCAGTTTACCCTCTGTCCCCCAAGCCCCCAGGACAGTGAGTTGTTTACCCGCAGGGAGGCTTGTGGGCCAAAGTAGAGCCTGGGGTCAGCCCCTCTGTGTCCTCCAGAGAACAGGGCTTATGCTCCTGCCCCCTCAGCACCCACCCATCCAAGTCCAGGGCTGACGTGGGGGAGGAGGAGGGGTCTTGTCGGGATTGTGTTCCCTGTCAGGTACCCACGCCAACCTCCACCCCCACTGAGTCCTTACCCAGGGGAAGATAGGCAGCAGTCTTCAGGATGTACTGCAGCCCCCTCCTGTTCTCCTCACACACCCGGCTTCCTCCCGACACTCTTCTGGGCAGGAAAGGTTGGGGGGTGCCAACCCCTTGGGGCAGGGGACCCTGAGACCCTCAGTGGAAAGCTCAGGAGGAAGGTTGACCCTTCCACAAAATTTAGGGGCCCCCAACTGACAGATGCAAAAACTGCCTATGCTCCCCTCAGCCAGAGCAGAAGGGCCCCAAAATGGGGTGGGGTGAGTCCAGTCCCCCCTGCCACTGTGGTCCGGAGGACTCCCTGGGACCAGCCAGGCCTAAGGGAAGGGCATCCGTGTGTGTTTGTGGCCCTTTCCCCAGACACACCTCCATGCAGACCTCCCTGCGGGCTTCTGAGCCACCCGCCTGCCCTGGGCAGGGCTCCTGCTTTTGCAGCCTCTTTCTGGTCTCGTCTATTTGTGCATTTGAGGGGCTGGGAAAAGGGGTTCTGATGTCTGTGTGTTTGGCCTGATTTCTTTGGGTGGCTGAGCTCCCCGGAGGATGCCTAGCCGGGTGGGCCCTGTTGCAAGGCCCATGCGCCATAGTGGGGCAGGCAAGGATGGGTGTCCAGCACCAGGAGACCCCCACGGGGAGGGTGAGAAGGCTCCATGTCCATCCAGATGTGCCGGGGTGGAGGTCCGGTTTGCGGGCTGTGTGCCAGGTGCTAGCTGTGGGCAGGACGGGAGCTGGTGCCGGGGCTGCGGGGAGCTGGGCTGCCTTCCCCCTATCCAGCATCCTGGGCCTGGTGAGCCCCCATGAGGGACTGTCCTTAGAGGGGCCCTCAGGGGAGCTGAGGACACTTGGGAACGTGCCCCCCTCCCCAGGCCTCCACATCTCAGCCAACCCTGAGCTGGTTCATAACCAAACATCCTTCCAGACTCCCACCCCCCAACTGGATTCTGGGTTTCTGCGTTTCCAAAGAAGTCATCCCCATTCCAGGGTACAGGCTGGGTGTGGTAAGGCCTGGTGGTATTGGGGGGCCCTCCACCCCCCACCCCGGTCCTGACAAAGCAGCAGGAGCACCCATCACCCTCCCTGGGTTCTGATGGAGCCATAGTTAAGAGGCCACAGAGGCTCTCGGTGTGGGGGTAGGGTGTGGGGGCCGCAAGGTCAAGGGTTCCTAGTACCCCTGGTCTTGGCCCATCGCTCCTGCAGGTGGCACTCCAGGTAAGGGAGTTTTGGCCACCTGAGCCCGTCCCACTTGGCTTGTAGAGCTGCGGCGGGTGAGGGGGCAGGGACTGGGGGGGTATCGTGTTTCCCACACACACACACTGCTGGAGGCCTGTCTGGTGTGAGTGGGCAGCTGGGTGTGTTGCTGCCCCACCTCCTTGGGGTTCCTCGGACACTCCTCCATCAGACCCTGCCCAGCCAGAGCTGACTGTCCTTGGTTTCTCGTGACCTTTGGCCTCCAGGGTTCCTGGTTGGGTGGGGCTCAGGCGCCTCTCATTACCCTCCCTGTGCCACAGGCAACTGGCCACAGACACATTCTCTCCGAAGTGGCCACTCCCCAGAAGGGAGGTGGGGTGACCTGCACCCCCAGGCCCCGGGCACTGGAGTACTCTCAGAGGTATGGGGGGGGCGGGGCACGGGTAACGGGAAAAAGATCCTTGTGACCCAGGCCTCTGTTTTCCTCCTGTCACTGGCTCAGACCCATGGGTCTTGGGGCCTCAGGATCCTCCCTGGCAGGGTCGGGGGTGGGGGCTGGAGATGAGAGCGATGCTGGCTCCAGACAGTTCCCTCCGCCTTCCGCCCTCTTGGCCAGCCCTCCACGCCCTGTCCCCAGGATGCCAGGGACAGGTGGTACCTGCAGGGGAGTGGTGTTGCCCCCGTCTGGCAGGGTTCTGGAGCTTGGGGGCAGTCAGTGCCCAGCCCATCCTAGCCCATCACTTCTGACCTCTTGCCCACTCGGGACAGATGGACACAGCCATGGCCTTTGCCACCAGGCCCTGAGACAAGGGCTTTGACAGCCAAGGTCCACTGGCTCCGCTGTGCCCCACCATAGGAAACTGTCCCCCCCAGGGGGCCGGGCAGGCCCACTGATATATGCAAACCGCCGGTCCGAGCCCTGCTCCGCCTGTGTTCCTCTGTCCCCAGGCTGGCTCTGCCCCCCCCCCAGCATGTACACTGTGCTGTGGATGTCCCGTGGGCCGTGGGTTGGGTGCCCACGGCGGGTGGGGGCGGGCGGCTCAGGGCGCACTCGGCCGGCCCCTGCCCATCCTCTCTGGCGTGGACGCTTTTGTCTTTGTACCTTTGCATCCTTTGTAATGAAACATAATAAAAATCCAGTGTTTTCGTCTCTGCCTCCTCCCCTTTTTTCCTGCTCCTCCCCCCACACCAGGGACGGAACCTGGGCCCAGTAGGATAGGCCAGGTGGGAGCCACACACAGGCACCCCCCCCAACGACACACACATGTATGTGGACACACAGGCGTGGGCCTCTCATCCCCACCCCTAGCCAGCTAGTTGGGCCTCGTGTCTGGAAGGGGAAGGACCCCCACCCCAGGATCCTGGGGCAGGCACTCCATGGGGGGGATCCAAGCCTGTGACCTCAAGTGGATGGGATGCTGCAGCAGGCCTGGGGCCTCCCACGTCAGGGTTGGACACTCCTGGTCGGGTCGTTGGGCCCTAGCCAGTCAGGAAGGGAGTCAGCCGCAGGCCTGGGTCTGGGGTCCGTGTCCCAGCGCCCCCTCAGAGACCCATCCCGCTGTCTCCCTATAGCAGAGACTGCAGCCAGCCACTCCACCACACACACTTTATTCTGTCCTCTCTGAGCCCCCCTAGGACAGCCACCCCTCGGAGCCAGGTGTCAAGTTCCCTGCCTGTCGCAGCAAGGGCAGCCCCAATGACGGCCATCTTCCAGCAGTGGGTCCCCATCGCCATCCCTAGGCCTGCAGCAGCCTCTGAGTCTCGTAGTCCTCTGGGATGGTGTCTGCGGAGAAAGGGCAAGCAAGCGAGAAGGGGTGAGCTTGGGAAGGGTGAGCTCCCCACCCTCCCCGGCAGGACGACCCCCTCACCGTTGCATCGGTAGCGCAGATTGGCCCAGATGATGTTCTCTTGGGAGAAGCAAAAGACCCCCAGGCGGCCACCCCGCATGGTCGTGTCCAGGACCACATTGCTGTCGGCCACCAACTCGGGGCCCTCGTAGAACCGCACCCTGTGAGGACAACGGGACAGTGAGGCAGGGCCCTGGGCTGGGCCCTCCCCTCTGAGGCCTTGGTGTCTGCCTTAGAAGATGGGTCCCCTCCTATCTGGGAGTGGGGGCCCTGTGCTCTCCCCCTGCCTGGGCCTCACTTAGAGCAGGTGGGGCTGCTGAGCTGAGCCTCAGTTTCCCCGTGTGAGAGGACGGACACAGCAGGTGCTAAAGCAGAGTGCCTGGCCTTGCTGGCAGTGCTGTGTGCGGACCAAGAAACGGAGTGAGTGGGACCCCACCTTCTATGTGAGGACCTGCTGTGCCCTGGGTCTTAGGAGGAGTGCCATGTCCCCGAGCCAGACAGTTAATCTAATGGCCCGTATCATTCCCATTTTACAGATAAGGGGACTGAGGCTCCCCGAACCTCCAGGAGCCAGGACAGAGCAAGGGACTCCTGGTCCACCATGGGGCGGGGTCCCCACCTGATGTAGCCCACTTGGGGCCGGTGCTGCAGGAACCAGCGGTAGGATGTCTTGTCCTTCCAACCCACGTTGCGGGGGTCCTTCCACAGCAGCTGCACCTGTGATGCCGTGTCCCCCGTGTGCCAGAGTGCATTCCGCAGCTGCTCCCCAGGACCTGTGGAGGACTTCACAGACTGCCGAGCCCGGGGCCGGGGGGTACAGAGTCAGAGACTGCACAGGCTACTGGAGCCTCCCAGAACCCTGCCTGCTGGGACAGGTGGGGAGCTGCAGGTCTTGGCAGTGGTGGAGGGGCCTTAGGGTGCCTGGATGGGAGACCTGCACAGAAGCTTTCCTGAGGGTCACGTAGAGATCTGTAGGTGGGATATGGGGGGTGGGGGTGGTCCGGGGTCTCATGAGAGGCTTTGGGAGTCCATGGACAGGTTTGGGGTCTGGGAGGGTTTGGGAGGGTCTGTAAGAGGACTTAGTGACCTACAGAAAGTCTTGGGTGTCCATGGGATAAACTGGGGGCTAGAGGATTTGGGGAATTTACTGCAGGGTTTCGTGAAGTACTGGGGTCTAGAGGTTCTGCAGGAGGATTTGGAATCTGAGGGAAAGTTTAGGGCTCCATGAGAAGGTTTGGGGGGCCTAAAGACAGATTGGGGGCCCTGAGGGAGGGTGTGAGCAGCCTGTAAGAATCCAGGGGAGATCTGGGAGGACTCTGAGATTCATAGAATGATGCTGGGGAGGCTCTAAAGGCTTTGGGAGTCCGCCGAAGGATTTGGGGCCTCCTAAAGGACCCAGAGACCTAGAGGTCAGGTAGGCCACAGACACCTTGAGCTGAATGCCAGGTTCAGCTACAGCGCGGAAGGGATTGGCCTGCCAGTATGTCTGCTCCATCTGCTTCCACATAACCACATAAAAGCTGGAGCTGTCCTGGTAGCCAAAGATGAAGCCTGCGTAGTCGTCATCCGTGACCGTGTTCACGTGGAACGTGCCTTCGAAGTCCACGCCATTGAAGGCCGTGTAACCTGGGGGCAGGGAGGGGAGCAGTGGGGCTCCAGGGCGCTAGCCCCCACCAGACCCCTGCCCACGCCCCCCTCCCCAGTCCCACTTGCCTCCTTGGCGCAGATCCCGCCCGCCCCCACCCGGAGGCCAGCCATGACCACGCCCCTGGGCCTGCCAACCGCCTAGGGCCACGTTCCTTCAGCGTCCAGAACTGTCCAGCGCCTGAGCCCAGTCCCAACCTGGCTCTGCCTTTCCTAAGTTCAGACCCGCCCCTGGCCCCGCCCCGTCCCACCCCTCTTTGGCCCCGCCCTCTACTCAGCTCGCCGCACCGCCTTGCCGCTCTCCTTGTCTCACCCACAGCCAGGCCAGGGTCGCTGTTCATCGTCTGCACGATCTCCATACCCTAAAGGGGTCAAAGGAAGAAGGGCCTCAGGCCGGCCGCGGGGGCCCTCGGTTCCCCCGCCCGCAGCTTAGGACCCTCTCCCACTGCCTTCCGCCAGGACCCGGTCCCAACCTGGTTGAGCACCACCCAGTTGGGATCTATCTGCGCGTCGCCCTCGGGGTCCAGTACGACAGTCTGGAAGGCCCGGAAGTCGGTGAGGGTGACCTCGGCGTTCTCCGGACACACATCGATCTTGTCCACCACCTTGTCCGCATCGAAGTCGCCCTGGCACGCGTCGCCCACTCCGTCCCCTGAGAGACCCGGGCAGTGGGGTCAGCGCCAGCCCCGCCCAAGACCTAGCCACGCCCACACCCGCCAAGGTCCCCACACCAGCCGCAATCCCACCACAGGCCCCGCCCCCTGCCTTACGGTCTACGTCTTCCTGGTTTGGGTTGGGCACCAGACGACAGTTGTCCCGACTGTCCGGGACCCCGTCGTTGTCGTCATCCTCGTCGCAGGCGTCACCCTGGCCATCGTGGTCTGAGTCCTGCTGGGCACTATTTGGTACTGTAGGGCAGTTGTCCCGGGAGTCCTGGTGCCCATCCCCATCCCTAAAATTGGTGAGTGGGACACAGAGACAGTGAGATTTCCCAGAGTGCTGGGTCGGAGCCCCCCACCCTCGGTTCCCACTCCCACCCCGGATCGTCTCCTTACTTGTCTTGGTCGCTGTCGCAAGCGTCTCCCACAAAGTCGTGGTCTACATCCCTCTGGGGAGGAAGGATGCAGGAGTCCGAAATCAGGGCAGGAAAATTCAGAAGCCTTCCACCCACCCCCAGTTCCATCCTGACCTGTTCCCCATGTCATCCTGACCCCAGGGAACACCTCCCCCCACCATGCTTAGACTAGGTTTCAGTCTCCTTAAGTAGTCTGGAGCTCATCTCAGGGATCTGACCCATCAGGGGTGTGGCCTGCGCTCACCTGGTCTGGGTTGCTTTTCTGGGGACAGTTGTCACAGGCATCCCCTACACCATCACCATCACTGTCCTTCTGGTCTGAGTTGGGCACCCTTGGGCAGTTGTCCACCGTATTTCGGATCCCTTCGAGAAGCAGAGGGACAGCACAGGATCCCAAGATGGGGGCGGGGCCAGGCTAGCCAGGAAGGCAGATGCAAACCACGCCTCTCCAGTAGATAACAAAGTTAAATCAAGTGCTCCTGCACTGGGCCCAAGCCTCAGAGACTTAATGATGGACGGCAGGTGAGGGGACTGGCTCTCACAGGGGAAGTTCAGGGGCACCCTCCGCTCGCACGGTGAATGCACCACCCTGAGTGTCGGCCCCAGGTGTGAAACTGTCACCTCCCTGGCCCTAAATCCCAAGCTCCCTCTCTGTTCTCCTACTTACCCCCTGCAGCATCTGACACAGGGCCCACCTTCCCCTCCTCCGAATGTTCCTGCCTTTCACCCTCTGCGTCGTGTCCCGTCTTGCATTTTTTCCGCTCACCAGAGCACAGTCCACCGTCCCTGGAGCCCAGGGCGAGCTCACCCGCTGCAGCTTCCGAAACTAACCGAGCTCCGCCCTCAGGCAAGCCCCGCCCCGTGCCAGTCCTTCCCTCTCCCCTCTCCCCTCCCCCCTGCTGCAGCGCTCACGGTCGCCGTCGATGTCGTCGTCGCAGGCGTCGCCTTTGCCGTCCTGATCTGTGTCCTTTTGGTCGTCGTTCTTCTGGGACCGGCAGTTATCGCAAGCATCACCCCACTTGTCGCCGTCCGCATTGCGCTGGTCTGGGTTCCGCACCAGCTTACAATTGTCCTGGGGGACGGGGCCGGTTAAGGAGGGGCGGGGTAAGCCTGAAGGGGCAAATGTCACTCCCCAGACCAGCCCATCCCCGAGGCCCCTCCTCCTCCGCAGAGACGCCCTAATCCCTCCGGGACCCGAGTGTCCACATCCTCACCCAAGCCGCACCCCCACCCAGCCTTGCCTAGGACGGGACGTTGGCCCCACCTGCTCGTTGGGGACCCCGTCCCCATCGGCATCCGGATCGCAGGCGTCTCCGATGCCGTCGCGATCCACGTCCTCTTGCCCCGAGTTGGGCACCGTCACACAGTTGTCCTAGAGGCGGGCACAGCCGGCAGGAGGGGCGTGGTCGGGGAGCCCCGCCCACCACCGTCCAAACCACGCCCCTCGGACCCCCGCCCACCTTACGGCACTGGCGTTCTGAGCAGCGAAGCTTCTCGTCGGGGAAGCCGTCCAAATCAGTGTCTCGGCCGCAGAGGAGCCCGTTGCCCGCCCAGCCAACGGCGCACTGCGGGTGGGGTAGTGAGTAGGTGCCCCGGCGTTATCTCCATCCCGCCTCACCTCTGCATACCCATGCCACGCCCCTCCCTGCTCGCCCGCACTCACCACGCACGATCGCGAGCCATCGCGTTCCAGAATGCAGTCGGCCTTCTCGTGACACGGGCTGGGCGTCCCGTCGGGGCAGAAGCGATCTGAGCGCCGCTTGCAGCCAGATGTCTGGTCTCCCACGAAGCCGGGCTGGCAAGGGCCGCACTGGAAGGAGCCCTGGGCCCGGACCGCGGGCAGTGAGCTTGGGCTGCCTGCCACTTCGCACCCACCCCCGGTGTCTCGATCCCTCCCCACTCCTCCCAGGCCTTACCCGAGTGTTGACGCACACGGAGTTGGGGACGCAGTTATGCTGCCCGGTCTCACACTCGTTAATGTCCGTGCAAACCTGGATGGCAGGGAGCGCAGAGGTCGCCGCCCACACTCAAAAACCCTCAGACCTCCCACCCGGTTCACGTCTCCTCTGCATCGTACCTCTGCTCTCCGTTCTTCCCCCAACCTCAACCATCCTGATGAGGACCCTTCCCCTATCCGTCCCGTAGGCCCCGGTCCCCCACCCCTTCCCGCTGAAGCGAGGCAGGAACATGGCCGCAAGGCTGGAGGACCAGTTTTTTGAACAAAATGAACCCCCATTCCCTCCTGGAGCCCATCCCTCCACGGCCCTCACCTGCTTGTTGGCCTTGGCGAAGGCCAGCCCCACGCCCTCGTGAGCGGGGCCGCTGTACCCCGGCGGGCAAGCCTCGCAGCGGAAGCCGGGGCTGGTGTTGATGCAGCGGACGCGGGGGAAGCAGGGATGGGCGTTGCACTGGGGGAGGAAGGGCCACGGAGGGTCAGAGGATGCAGGAGGTGGGCCCCCTCGAGAGCGGAGACTCAGGATTTTTTGGGCTTGAACTTAGAAAATTCAGGGCCCATCAGCCAGCAGTTGGGGAGGGGGGTGCCTTGTGGGGCAGAGGCCATCGTCCCAGGGGTCAGACACGACTTTGCCTTGATGGGGCCAGGGGAGCGACCTGGCAGAGAGAGAGGAGTGCCTGGAGGGGGCTGTTCCTGGGAGCCGGTGAGCTGGGTGGTCAAGGGTGGGGGAAGGAATTGCGAGGGCGGGCGTCCCCAGCAGAGGGGGGAGGTGGTCGTCGGGGCGTGCGTGCCGGGCGGTGGAAGCGTCGTCCCGGCGGGGGCCTCGCGGTGGTGGAAGGGCCGTTGGGGCTTGTGAGCCCGGGAGGTGAGGGGTGTCGTTGGGGCGGACCACTCTCGGCGGTAGGAGAGTGGTCGGGGCGGGCGTCACTGGCCACGGAGGGGGTTGGCGGGACCCGCGTCACCGATGGTGAGGGAAGCTGGCCCCCCGCCGGCAAGGTCGTCTGGACGTGCGCCCCCAGAGGTGAAGGGGTCCTCCGGGTGAGGACCCTCAGCGGGGGAGGAGATTGTTGGGGGAGGTGGGTAGTTGAGGGGGCAGGCGTTAGGGGGATCGTCGGGCCGGTGGGGGGGCGAGCGCACCTCATTGACGTCCACGCAGTGCGAGCCATTGCCAGTGAAGCCCGCGGGACACGGTCCACAGCGCGCGCCGCTTGCGGTCTGAGTGCAGACCACGCCGGGGTAGCAGAAGCCGGGCGCGCACTGGGATAGGGGCCGCACGCTCAGACCCGGGGTGCGGGCGGGCTGCATCCCTGCGGGGAGTGAAGTGGGGCACGTCAGGGCCACGCCCGGGGGCGGAGTCTGTCGGGACCACGCCCCTTCCTGGGGGCGTGGCGAGATCCCGGGCTTTCTGCGACCCCGCCCCGGACCACGCTGCCCGCCCGCCAGGTTTTCTCTGCCCCTGTATCTCCGCGCTCGTCCGTTTTCAGCTTCTCCCTCAGCGTCTCTGCATCTCCCTGCATCTCTCCCACGGCCTCTGCTTCTTTTCGTGTGTCCACCATCTCCCTTCCCATAGTCTCTGTCTCCCGTCCTTGTTCGTCTCTCTCCATCCCTCATCCAATCCTTCCATCTCTTTCAGCCTCCGTCTCTTCCTGTCTCTTCCTCCCGGTCTTTCCTTCGCTGTCTCTGTCTTTGTCTCCCCATCTCTTCTCCATCTCCCGCCGGCCGCGTCTCTGCCGCCCCAGCTGCGCTCACCGCACGCATCACACTCCATCACTGTGTTTTTCAGAAACGTGATCTCTTTGACCTGCGGTGCAGGGGGGATGGGGTGTCGTCAGCGGGGCCCCATCCCTCTCTTCCTCCCTTGGGTCTCCCGTCCCCCAGACTCCCTTTCCACAGGCCCACTCACTCCCTCGGATCCTCCCTCTCCGCGCCCCCCCCCGCCCGCTCCGTACTCCCTGTCCTCCCCACCCCTCCCCTCCTTCCCAGGGACTTCCTTTAACCCCTAACGAGCCCCTGTCTTCTCCCGCGGAAACTTCTACCCCTGGGACTCCCCTTTCCCTCTTTTCTATAACTTCCTCCCCATCTTGATATCCAGGACGCTCTCCGTCTCCTCCGGGACCTCCTTCTGCCATCCTCCTTCCCACCCTCCTCTTCCAGGCCTCTCTCCCCTCCTCCGCACTCCCTGTGTCCCCACCCGGGCCCGCACCTGCTGCCGCAACAGCTCCCGCACGTCCTGCAACGCCGCGTTGGTCTCTTGAAGTTCCCGAAGCATCTGCGGGCCCAGATCTCCACCTGCGCCGACAGGAGGCGCTGATGGGGCGTCGGGGTTTGGGGACCCCCACCATCCGTCCTCACCGCAACGCGGCAGGGACCCGGGACGCCCTCATTCCTTGAACGTCCGCCCTGCTGCCTGCTTTCTCCATCCTGCACGTCCCGGTGAACAGTCCCCGAGCCCCTAGGAGCCGCGACCCCAGGCCTCATGGGTCCTCCGGTATGGTTGGGGGTCCAGGCCACGCGTGGGGGAAGGGGCGCCTTACCGAGTGGTATCTGACCCTGACCCGACGCGCCAAGGGCGGCCAGGGTGAGAAGGAGAACGCAGGCGGCGGCAGAAACCATGGCGGCGGCGGGGAGCTGGACTGCAGCTCGCTCTCTGCTGCCCACGAGGCCCGCGGGGCCTATTTATCCCCGCCGCGCAGCCGGCTCCCGGGACGGCCCACCAGTGGCCCCGCCCAGCGTCCAGCCGCAAGGTAAACAGATGGCGCTGGTCTCTGCGTTCAAGGCCCCGCCCGGTGTTGCTGAACCTGGACACGACGGGGAAACTGAGTCACGGGGGAACCTGAGCGTAGAGATCGGTGGGGCGGGTTGTCAGGTGGGACCACCCTCCAGCCCTCTTTCACTTATTTATTGAGTGCCTGCTGTATGCCAAGATTGGGATATAGCTGAGTAGGAGGCAATCCCCAGGGCGGCTCCCCTCAGCTCACACTTGGGGAAACAGAGTCAAGAGAGGCTAAAGTTAGGGCCTCCACCCCCCACTCTGCTTTAAGTCAGGCTGACCGGCCCTCCACTCCTTCCTCACTCGTTTCAAAATGGGGCCAATGTCATATCTCTGTGCTTCAGTTTCCTCCCCTGCACAAGGGAGGTAATAAGTATCATTGTTAATGATTATCATTATTGCATGAAAATGGGGGGTCAAGTGAGAGCGGGTTCCCTGCCCAGGTCTAGAGAGTTGCAAGTGGCTCCCAGATCGGCTTTATGGTCACCCCTGTCTGTGGTTCTCCGGCTGGTGAGTGCTGGGTGGGGACAGCCTGGCCGGGAGCCCACTCAGTTTCCCAATCTGTGTAATGGGCTGTGTGCAGGTCCCATCCTCAGCAGGGGAGTGCACAGATTCAAGGGCTCCAGCTGGAGGAGGTCTGTTGGGGGTGGCCAGGGCTTCTGTTTGTGGACTCTGCGCCATACCTTCCGAGCTCCGCTCCAGCTGCTGTGGGAACAGCCTGTAATAAAAATAAAAATTACTGCTAATCGGGAAAATCGTTCCCCCCAGCGTAGCCTCTCTCCTGAGCTACAAAACATTTCGACTCTCTGGAGTTAACCCTCTCCACCCTACCCTCCAAGTGCTCGAAGCCTCTATTGTACAGATCAGGAAATGGAGACCCAGAAAGGGGAAGTGGCTAGCCTAAGGCCACTGCAAGGGGCAAGGATGAGGTTAGAGCAGGGTCATAGCCAGATCTGTTCTCCTGGGAGGCTGCAGAGAAGTCACCGAGGGCTTCCCGGAGGAGGTGGGGAGGAAACCTAAAGGAAAAGAAGGACTCAGATCAGCAGAGGGAAGGTGAGGACAACTCCAGCAGAGGAAGCACCTATGGCTTGGAGGTGGGGAAATTTCAGACACATTTATTTCTTCCACAAACACACACTGAGCACCTACTACGTGTCATGTCCTAGGCTGGACTCTCGACACAGGATGAACAAGAGAGTCAGGGCTCCTCCCTCTAGGGGAGCCCAGGTTGGTGGGGAGGCAACTGCATTATCACCCAAAGGGGCCAGAGCTGTGATGTGGATACACAGGCAGCAGTGGGAGCTCCAAGGAGGTGCCTGACCTAGCCTGGGGCGGGGTGGGGTGGGGGGATCCAGGTAGGCTTTTCAGAGGTGGAGGGAACACCAAACTGGGACCAGGAAGATGAGGAGGACATGGCCCAGGAAAAAAAATGGTGGTAGGCATTCCAGGTAGAGGAATAGAATATGCAAAGGCCCTGTGACAGAAATGACCATGGTCTGTTAGAAGGAATGATCTTAGGGTAGAAAGATGTTGGAGCTCAGGAGATGCGGTACCAGTGGTGTGGAGCTCAGGCTGTCTTCTAGGTCAATAGGGAGCCACAGAGGGTAAGTAGGAGGGGGTGGGTCTGGCGAGGAGGCTGGGCGGGAGCAGTCAGCCCCAACCTGGGCATTTCTAGTGAAGCCTGTGCCCTGACAGTGCCCACCTTGCCCAGTGCCTGTGGCCGGGCCATGAGCTCACCTCCTGTTTTCCTTGGCGTCCAGCACACCTGGGGGCCGCTCCCGGCTGGCACTGGAATTCTTGGGAAAACCACAACTCCAGCGGGGCCTGTGGGCTTGCGTGTGCCTCATGCAGCTGAGACAAGGGTGCATGGAAGCCAGCCTCTGCCACAGGCTGGGCACGAGGCTGGGACTCGGACGCACGTGGCCTTGTTCATGGCCAGGCCATGGGGAGATGCAGGGAAGGGCATTCCAAGCAGGGGGAATGGCAAAGGCAGAAGTCCTGAGGATGTCCCCGTTTGCAGATCAGCCAACAGAGGCCCAGATGAGCAGTCTGGTTTACAGTCCTGCCTCCTGGATCTCACTGACCGTGAAATCCTCCTTCCAGGCAGGGACTCCTCTCAAGCACACCACACCACTCTCACGTTACAGAGTAACTTACTCTGGGTGTCCTCCCAGTCTTTGCAGATACTGCTCCCCATCACCCCAGATACCTTCTTCCATCCTTCAAGTCCAGGATCCGATGCCTCCTCTTCCATGAAGCCCTCCATGCTCTTCCTTGGCTGGGCTCAAGGGCTGGTGGCTGTTTGACAGCCTTCTGGGACCCCTGGCAGAATATTCCTGGCAGAGAAAGTTGGGGTGGCCTGACTGTGGGAACTGGGATTGTCTTTGTTTTGTTCTGTCTCTCACAGCCTGGGGATCCCTCGCTGCAGAGAGAGGAGGCTGGTGAGCTGTGAGGTTACCTACTAGGATTAGCAGATCCCTTCTTATTCCTTATCATTACTGGGACATCATTATTATTACTAATAGTAATACCTGCCCCCACTGTACTTTACGACAGACTTGGGGGCCACACACATGGTCTAGGTTCAAATGTTGGCTGGGCACAGCCTTGCTGTGTGACTTTGGGCAAGCTGCATGTCCTCTCTGTGCCTCTGTTTCCTCACTTGTAAAATCGGGGTGACTACGGTCGCGAGAATTGAATGAGCTACCCTGTGCCTGATGTCTGGCTCCTCTGTTAGCCTTGCTATACAATATGGAATGTATATACTATGTCACTTACACCTCGATTGTCCTTATTCACATTTTCCCTAGAGAGGAGATGAGACAGCTCGAGGTCACACAGCAGGAATTAGAACTGAGGAAGGTGGGACCCCTAAGGCCTTCACACCACCACCCCCCCATTGCCCTTGGCTCCAGAATCCAGACGAGAAATGCCGGCCCAGACCCCTCATTAGCTGTGAAGATTCTGCTGCCCAGGACCTCCTGGCCTGAGCCTTTGGCCGGCGCCCCAGCCAGCTCCCCTTCCCATCACACCGGACCCAGTGGTTCTGGGATCCTGGCCAGGCTGGGGCAGGGGGACTGGTGCCTGTGCGATGGGGCCCCCGGGCCCTTCCTGGCAGGGGTTTGCCGGGCCAGGAGACATGTGGGCGCCCCCAGCTTACCCAGCCGCCTCTCCTCGTGAATCCAGAGGGAAAGTATGTCGGGAAGGCAGCAGCCCTGCCCTGGGCGGGCCCGGCCACAGGCCCCGGGTCTGGGGAATTCATCAGGGCCGTGAGGGAGGCCACTTGGCTCCGGCTGCCTCCGTAGCTGAGAGCCTGACCCAGCCTGGCTTGGACGGCCCCACTGGACCCATCTCTCCAGCAGGACCAAGTGGTTGGGGGTATGGGAGCGGGTGCCAGGGTGCCACCCAGACACTGGAGTCAGGCACACCCACCGTGACTTACACTGTGAACTTCAGGAAGCCCCGCCTACACTCCCACTTTCCAGCTGCCCCAACCCTGTCCCCACTCCGTCCCAGGAAGGTGCTGATAAAGAAAGGAGATAACAATAAAAATAGCGGCTACAATTTATTGAGCAAGTGCCAAGTGCTTAAAACCTTGCCATACCCCATGTGTGTTTCCCCTTTCTGCTCCCCCAACCCCCTGCCCCAGGAGGCATGAACTCCTCATCATGGGGGCGTGGGGGGGGCGGACAGGGGAAGCAGGGCACAGCGACAAAGGTCTTGTTTTCCAGCATAGGAGCCCTGGGTCGCATATCCCAGCTCTGCTGTGGGGCCTGGGGCAGGTTGCTTAACATCTCTGTGCCTCGGTTTCTTCTTTTTTCTTTTCCTTTTTGGGGGGGAAGGGCAGATCCACCTTCAAGAGTTTATTATCATGGAAATTTCTAATTCTCAAGGTTCGTGAGTGTACTGCAGAGTCGCTGTAGGGGAGAAAGTACTGGAATCGACCCAGTCCGATGTGGCATTCAGCGGGCATTGATTTGAGAGAATGAAGTTAGAATTTTCCAGAGATAACTGTGGCAGCACAAATGAGCACCCTCCTCCTCTCTCCTTGCCCCTCACATTTAAGGAGAGTTTTGTAGGGTAATAGGAAAACAAGCCTGTGTCTGTGTTACAGGGAGAGAGACAGCCTATGGGGCTAACTACACAAGTTTTGTTCTCTCTCTCTGTTTAACAAAGTGAAGAATAGAAATGGCTAAAGTTTTGTGCACCCGCACAGGAGCAGTAAAAACCCAGGTGAAATGGGGACAAGAGCCCCCACATCGTAGGGGAGTCAGGAGAACTGAGTAAGTCAGTCGTGAGAAGTGTGCTGAGCACTTTTCCATGGTGGCACGCAAGAACGTCCCCACTCTGCAGGTGGGCAAACTGAGGTTCAGAGAGGCATGTTCGCCCTGTTGCCTCGGTTTGGGCACTGGATGCTCGGAGAAGGAAGACACATGTTCCCCTCCCCATGAAGGCCATAGGGAGAGGGTCCCCCACCCAGGCTTCTGCAGCTGTTGGGAGGATGGGTGGGTGGGCAGCAGAGAGCACAGGAACCAGGGCCCTGAACCTGATTCCTCATCCTTCCTCATCCCCCCTCCTCCCGCCCCTCTCTGGCCCCCACCTCAGCTCATTAACAGGAGGCCCTTGTTCAGGCCAGGGATGGATGGCGCGGGAGGCCGAGGGCGGGGTGTGTTTACCCCCCCGCTGCCTGGCAGCCAGAGGCCCAGACCAGGGCATGGGCCAGTTAGGGGAGGGAGGATACTGGGCAGGGAGGAGCCCCAGCCCCAATGTAGGAGGATTGGCACACAACGGGTGCCAAAGGAATGATTATCGGTCAGTGGGATAAAATCAGACAATTTCATTCAGCATACAGACCCCTTGCCACCTAGCCAACAGGGAGGAGCTGGTCTTGGCTTCTCAGCCCCGAGGTGGGTGCCTGGTCTCGAAAGTGGACAAGTGCATGCGGTGGCACGGAGCGCTTGCCGCTGGGAAGGAGGAGCTGGCTGGTCTGCAGGAAACGGAGCCCGGGGGTCAGGGAGGCCTCTGTGGGGGGACGTTGGTGCCAAGACGAGGGCAGATGAATGGGTTCTGGCTGATGAGCACCCAGGCAGAGGGCGCGGCAAAGGCAGGAGCCCAGAGGTGGGAGGTGTCTGACACTTTGGGGATTCACCGGGGAAGCAGGTGCGGCTGGAGCAGAGAAGTGAGGGAGCAATGGAGCAGGGAGGAGGGCTGGAACACAGACAGGGGGGTGGTGATAGGAGCCCTGTGCAGGAACAGAGCCATGAGCTCCACAGGTGAGTAGGTAGATGGATGGATGGGCGGGTGGATGGGAAGGATGATGAGTGGTTGGATGGTTGGATGAGTAGATGGATGGATGATTGGGTGGGTAGATGGATGCTGGATGTTTGTATTGTTGGACGGGTTGGGGATGAGTGGCTGGCTAGCTGGCTGGCTGGCTGGACGGATGGATGGATGGATGGATGGATAAATGGTGGATAGGTAGATAGACGGGATGGCTGGGTGTGTGGATGGGTGGACAGTTGGGTGGTTGGGCAGGTGAATGGATGAGTGAGTGGAGAGGTGGGAGGGTGGGTGAGTAGGCGGATGGGTCTGGCTGGCTGGACCCCCAGGAGCCTCTCTGGCTATATGGCAACCCCATTCAGAGATCACTATAAGGAGTCAATGGGAGAATGAAATTGAAGCACACAGCAGGTGTTTTTTAAAATATTTTATTTATTTATTTGTCAGAGAAAGAATGAGAGCACACGCAGGGAGAGCAAGGAGAGCAGGCCGAGGGAGAAGCAGGCTCCCCGCTGAGCAGGAAGCCCAATGTGGGTCTCGATCTCAGGACCCTGGGATCATGACCTGAGCCGAAGGCAGATGCCTAACCAACTGAGCCACCCAGGCGCCCCACAGCAGGTGATTTTTGTCTACTCTCTGTCCCCTTTGCCCTGCCTGAGACAAAGGGCAGGGAACAGTTAGGCCTCACTGCGGCCTCACTGGCTGCCTCTCTGGGCCTCTTACCTTTCAGCTCCTCCCCATCTCAGGACCTTTGCACCGGCTGCCCTCGGCCTGGAGTGCTCCTCCTCCTGCTCTTTCCCCGGCTGACCCCTATTTACCCTACCTTAAAGGTTACTCCCTCAGGCCAGACTAGGCTTCCTGGCCTGTGTGTCCATATTCCTGCACCACAGAGGGAGACTGAGGTGTTTAATGAAACCCTTCAGGAATGGCCAAACCACAGCTGCTGTCAGGGCAGTCTGAGAGGGAGCTATGGGATGAGTCCGTGGAGCCCTCTGGAAAAGGGATGATGTCACTGTTGCTGTCGGTCCACATGGTGCTGTGGGGGTGGTCCCTGGAACACCCAGCCCATGAGGCTTCCTGACTCTATTTCCCACTGGTGTGAATAACTTACTCTTTTCTAGAGTCATGAAGTTCCAAAGAATCCAAGAGACATGAGACCACAGAACAAAGAGACACAGAACTAAAGAATGACAAAGTCATAGCGTCATGGGTCAATGGGGCCAGAGAACCACAGGACGCTAAAGCCACAGGACTGTGGGACCCTAGAGCCAAGGGACTATGGTCTAACAGAGCTGTGGACCTGGGGTGATGCGGCTGCCAGGCAGTGGGGGCACAGAGCTGTAGGAAGCCACAGGGCCCCAGGGAGGCTGGAGACAAGGTCTGGGGGCATCCCACATTTGAGGTGCCACGGGAGGGAGTCTCCGAGTTGACCCCAACAGAACCGCCCTCTTGGCCATACCCTCACCTCTCTTGGCTGTCCAGGGAGGCTCCCGGAGGCCGTGGGAGCTACGAGGCGCTTTCCACCCCCATCTCCGGAGCAGCCACAGGAGAGAAGGACCACGCCATGTGCTGACGCCTGGAGCCTGCCAGCCGCCAAACACTCAGTGAGTCCCTGTGCCGGGGCCAAGTGAGGCTCTCCAGGTGCCTGGACACAGTGCCAGCCTCCGGCCGGGCGCGCCGGGACGCTGAGAGCTCAGCGGCAAGTGGAAAAAGAATCAACGAGTTATTTCTACATTCATATCCTTTCAGAACCCAATAGCAACACGGCGCGGAGGGGAGGATGTATCCTGGCTGCATCCCCCTCGAGGGGGGCCAGTAAACCGGTAAGGTGCCCCACCCCCCAAGCACCGGGCTCTGCCCACGCCAGCAGTCCTAGCCCAGATTGGATGCCACCAGACACGTCCCGGTCTTAATGAGCTCTCCTGAGACAGCAACTGCTCACCCAGCAGACCCCACGCCCGACACCCAGAACATCCAGTCTGTTTTAGAGAGGGGAAACTGAGGCCCAGAAGGGGAGACAGCTGGCCCAGGATCACAGAGGGCCAGAGCCAAGATATGAACCCAAACTGATCAGATGCTAAGCGTGAGCTCATCTGCACCCAGCCGTGCTGCCTCTCGGGGCCCTGGACACTTTCTTCCTGAGGCCCTGGCAGTTTGTTTGAAGGTGGCACAGCGTGGAAGGGGAACATGGGCCCTGGCAGTTTCTTCCCTTTGCTGAGCTCAGAACACCTTGCTCACAGGCCTGTGATAGGCAATGAAACATCATCCTAGTGAGGGCATAGTGAGACCTGGTATTGCTACCATGGTGGGACCTGGGCCCCCCCCATCTTACAGATGGGAAAGCAGAGGGCCAGGGAGTGAGGTTTGGACTCTCCTGAGGCCCCCAGCACCTTCAGTGAGGCTCTTCGCAACGATGGGGACATGGGCAAGAACAAACCTTAGCTGATTTTCTGAAATGCCAAGTTATAGGGAGAGAAAGCCCATCTCTTACTGCCTTACCCCAGCGGGAGGGCTGCTTTCAGGCATGGCTGGATCCAGATCCCCAAATGAAGCCTCCAGGATCAGATCTGTGTCTCTCCATCAGCTGTCTTTTTCTTCCTTTAAACAAACAAACAAACAAACAACGAACAAATAAACCTTGTGCTAAAATACCCATGACATAAAATTTATCATTTTAACAATTATAAAGTGTACAATTCAGTGGTTTTTAGTGCATGCGTGATGCCCTGCAATAATCCCTTCTATCGCAGAACATGTTCCTCTCCTCCCAAAAGGAAACCTGGTCCCCATTAGCAGGCACTCCCCATCCCCTCCCCCACCCCCTGGCAATCACTAATCTGTTTTCTGTCTCTATGGATTTGCCTGTTCTAGACGTTCCATATAAACAGAGTCGTACAACATGTGTCCTTTTGTGTCTGGCTTCTCTCACAGAGCGTGTCCTCAAGGTTCATCCACGTTGCAGCTTGCATCTGCAAGGATGCTCCGTTCCTTTTCATGCCTAACTAGCATTTTGTTGGACGCACGGACCACATTTCGCGTGTTAATTTCGCGTATTCATTCAACAACCTGGGTTGTTCCCACCCTTTTGCGATCGTGCCTAATGAATGCTGTGAACGCGTCGGTGCCAAGTGTCGTTTGAAGACCTGTTTTCTGGTCTCTGGAGTATGTAACTGGCGCGTGAGATCCCTGAATCCTATAAGTGGATGTCTGACTTTCTGAGGAACTGCCGCCCTGTTTTCCACAGTGGCCACACCACTGACACTCCCTCCAGCACTTCCTGAGGGTTCCGGCTCTTCCGCAACCCGGCCAACACTCATTTTCGGCTTGTGATGACGGTCATCCTAGTGGGTGTGAGGCGGTATCTTATTTTCACCTCCCTGGGCAGCCCTCTCCCTGCCCCTCCGGGAGCCCACGTCTCCAAGCCAAGGTCTAGAGGAAACTGAGCACTTTTCCCCTGATAGGCCCCGCGGAGATCTCAGGGCCGACTCTCATTGGTCCAGCTCAGGTCCCACGCCCCGCCCGGGACCAATCACTGTGCTCTGTCCGAGCCAGCCTCTCTAGGTGTGTTGGGGGGGGTAGGGGGCGTCGGTGGTGGTGGTCAGCCCCTATGGATGTCACTCTGATTAGGCAAATGGTAGAGACTGGATGCCCCCACCCCTCACTCCTGCCTCAGTGGGCTTTCTGGATCACAGGCTCTTACGCCCGACCTGCTTTCATGGGGGTGATTCTGGCAGCATGCCAAGCCCCCATCCTCTCCCTCCATCTCCAAACACTGAGAAAGGTCCTTCTTGCTGCCCTCTGCCCTTGGGAAGGGTGGTGATCCCAGCTCTGACCCAGGCTTCCCTGGAAGGGTGCCGCTGGGGGCGGCTGTTGGCCCAGCCAAAGCCCTTCCCTACTCTGGTGGCCTCTTGACCTCTCCTGGGTACCAGGCAACCCTGAACATCACAGGAAACAGGCTTTGCCCAGAACGGCTGCTACCGCCAGCCTGTTATTTCCAAATGGCTGGCGGGTAGTGGAGGAGCCCACAGGAGGGGCCTCCTCACCCCATCATGAGTTCCAAGGCGGCTCAAGTGATGTTGGGCTCCCTTGCTCCCAGCCCTGCTTCAAGCCCCAAAGGGCTGAAATGGGGAAACGCAGAATTGAAGAGACTCTGTAAGATCAGGATGGTGGTGACCGTGACCCAGAGCTGGGGAGAGGGGGAGTGTAGGGTGGGGCGGAGGGAGGCAGGGAACAAACAGAAGCCCAGAGAGGGTAAGACATTTGCTCAGGGCTACACAGTAAACAAGGGGCAGATCAGGTTCCAAACTCTAACTTTTTTTCCCTTCTAAAAAAAATCAGCTTTTAGTGTAGTAAAAAACACATAGCATAAAATTTACCATCTTAATCATTTTTAAATGGCATCAAGTTCACATTGTTGTGCAGTCATTTCCAGAACTCTTTTCTTTAAAAAAAAAAAAAAGATTTTACTTATTTATTTGAGAGAGAGCACACGTGGGGAGAGGGACAGAGGGGCAGGACCCCAGGATCATAACCTGAGCCGAAGGCAGTCGCTTAACCAACTGAGCCACCCAGCCTCCCCCAAAAGACCCGATTTTAAACAGCCAACTGTCCCCATGGCCTGGAGGATTTGGGACCACCGTGTGCTCCAAGCTGGGTCATAAACAGTCTCGCAAGAAGCAGCTGTTGCAGGAATAATGATGACTCTCAGAGGTAACTGACAGTTCTCTCCCCATCATCGAGATAGGAAAACCAAGGCTCAAGGATGGGACAGCCCTTGTCCAGCGAATCCTGTATCTCATCCCACCTGCCTGGGAGGTTGTGAGGGCAGAGCCAGCCTTGGCTTGCCCGACATTCAAGTCCTCAGCACCTGGGGGGGGGGGACAGGGAGGGGGCTTGGTGCCCAGTAGGTGTTTCTGGAGAACTTGAGCGTGATGTGATTCTAGAGCAATGCCCCATTGTCCAGACAGGAAACTGAGTCACCCAGGTAGAGAGGGATTGGGATCCAGCCTTATGCCCTCTTGACCCCTGCCCCCGCTCTTGAATGGGAGTGGGGGGGGGCGGCTGGACAAGTCTAAGGCCTGTGGGCTGGCGGGGGTCCCGGGACCTGTTTTTCCACCCAGCACTGGGGTTGATACTGGGAGGGGCCAGGTCTCAGGGCTGGTGATTATTTTTTTAACCTTTGTTGCAGCCAGAGACTCAAAGCCGAAGCCGTCCTGCCCCCCACACCCGGCCGGGCGGTGGCCAGCAAGGCCACACGGAGGCCTGACCCACTGGACGCCTGGCCGCTGGGCCTCCCCAAACCGCACGGTCATGGGACCGCGTCCAACTCCACATCTGGACTTTTCGATTTGGTCCCGGTTTCCAGCTGGAACAAAAGGACCTGGGGTGGGCCCTGCCTCTTGCACAAAAGTTGGGCGTCAGGGGCTTGGCCCATGCCCCTTGCCTGCCTCTCCCCGGTGGACCCCATCCAGGCCCGGATACCAAAGGCCACTCTTTGCCTGCAAAGCCCATGGTTCCATCTGGAGCCTGGCCATCCCAGCCCAGGCACATGGGTCCAACCAGACACCACAAACGCACGGCCAAGGTGGAGCCGTTGGTCCCTGACGTCATCTCTCAAGTCTTCCTGTCTCAGGCAACCACCCCACCATTCACTCAGCGCCGGGCCTGAGGCCTGGGTGGCGTCTGAGACTCCTCCCTGGCCCCCTCTGTCCAGTACATCAATAGCTCTTGTCCCCTCAGCTTCCAAAATATCCAAATCCTACCACTTCTCCTCTCCTGCCCGCCAGCCCCGGTCTCTGCCCTCCCGACTTCTGCCTGGACGTGGACCCAGTCTCCTCCCCACGGCAGTCAAAGGGGATGTCTCAAAATCATAAATCAGATCGTGTTCCCCTCCCTCTCACACCCTTCATGGCTCCCCATTTCTCTCAGAATAAAACCCACTTTCTCTCTGTGGCCTGCAGAGCCCCATGTGATCTGGCCTCCGCCCATCCCTCTGGCATGTCTCCCCCTCCTTCACTCACTCGGCTGCAGCCGCAACGGCCTCTTCCATGTCCCTCCAGCACCCAAGCCCTTTCCTGCCCAGGGTCCCACGAATCATCCCTTCTGTCTGGAATGCTCATCTTCCATATCTACATGATACTCTCCTATTCTCCTTCAAGTCTCAGCTTAAATGTTAGCCCCTCAGGAGGCCTCTCCCAACCCTGAGCTGAAATACTTTCCCACTTTCCCACTTTCCCACTTTCTTCTGAACACTCTCCAGCCTTTGAAATTATCATCTTCCTGGGTTCATGCAAGTACAAACTATGTTTTACCCCCTTGCATACCTTTGTGCCTGGCACATAGTAGGTGGGCTGTGTCTTCTTGGGGACAACGGGACATACAAGTCCCAATGACAAAGTGTGAGAAACATCCATCTTTCCAAGGCTCCCAGACTTCCCTGGCAACACCCCGGGGATTTATAACCAAGAACTGCCCTTGGTACATGCCAGGATGTTTGCAGCTGCGATGGGGGATGCACAGGCAGCCCTGGGGGGCCATGAAGAGGGACTGCTAAGCTCCAACTGAAGGATGGATAAAAATAAGCCAGGTCAGAGGCCACAGAGAGTGCTTGGGGTGGTAGGCCCCAGTGTGAGCAAAGGCCTGCAGAGAACAAGGCAGTGTTCTTAGAACTGGGTTCAGTGGGGCCTGGCCCACACGGGGTGAGGAAAACAGGGTGACTGGATGGGATGACAGCACCTGGGATGACAGTGTCTGGATCCCACCCCAGGGCAATGGGGAGCCATAGGAGGTGAGGGAGCGGAAGACACATCAGACCTGTACCCCCCTGCCGGGCCCTTGGAGGCTCCCTCCCCAGACCTCAGCACCCTGTGGGTTCAACGTGCTCGTGCTTGCTGAGACCATCTCCAGGCAGCTTTATACAAATCCCTGCAGAGAGCTGTCTCCGACCGGTGAGGCCACCCGCTGTCCCCGCCACCACAAGGCTCAGGGAGGTCCGTCAGTCCGCAGGAGCCTTCCAGACCCGGATAACGCCCTGACAGCTGCCTGGCACTGCCCGGATCCCTCAGCCTCCCCTCAAGACAGTTGGGTCCCCCCAAAGCCACGGGTCTGGCCACCACCTCCCAGCCCTCAATGGCTGCTGAAGACCTCTCTCCTTATTCCCCTGGAATTTTCCTTACAGGCCCTGCCAACGCCTCCAGGAACATATTAAAGGAAAATGTTTCCAGTCCAAGCAGGACTGTTTTATGGCTCTTGGGACCAGGAGTCTGACCGCAGAGTGGAAAGGCCTCGTCACGCTGCTGTTCCTTCTACAGAGCAGCTCAGACCCCACCCGCCCTCCTCTGCCCTCCTCGGAGGTCTGGACTCTGCAGAGACTCTCTTCCCGAGCAAAATCCCCCTTGCCCCCTGTCCCCCAGACCAGGGAGAAATTCCCCAGAGGCTTGGGCTAAAGCCAGGGGCTGATGTATTTTCCATCATGTATTCACTCAACAAACACCTGCTATTCTCTCACTGTGCACCCGTCCCTGTCGGGCCCTGGGGACACAGTGGGGACAAGAGGGACCCGTCCTGCCAGAGCCCTCGATTGTCCTAAGACAGCGCCGTGGAGAGTTTTCACATGTCAATGTGGCTGAGCCTTAACGCCCGGTCACCTATTAAACACCAGCCCGGTGTTGCCATGGAGATATTTTTGTAGATGTGATTACCATCCATGCCATTGGACCCTCAGAAATTGGGGTGGGCTCCTCCAGTTAGCTGAAAGGCCTCGAGAGCAAAACTGAGGTTTCCCTCAGGAGGAACAAGGTCCGGCTTGTCCAAGATAAAGCCAGACCCTCGCTGAAGTCGGGACAGACTTGAGTCACTAACAGACTATTGCAATAGGCAAAGGGCCCAGGGTGGCATGAACTCAACATCAATTTGGCGTTTTACAGGGAGAAAGGGGGAACAGGGAGGTGGGTCAGGGGGGCTTCGGAGTCAGGGAAGTAAAGAAGTACAAAAAAAACTGGAAGGAGAGAGGGCTTGGTCCTTGTGAAACCCATCTGGGTTCGCTAACTGGTGCTTCTTGAAGTTTGGCCCCGAGGCTGGGAGATGGGGCTGGCAAATGGGTAGATCCTCAAGCAGCCTTGGACGTTCTCAGGCGGGTACTCAAAGAGGGGCTAGGGCCACCCTAGGGATGCAGCCTTGAGCCTTTAGACACCATGTTAGTGTTCTGTTCCAGTCTGCAGAGGCCAAGGTTCAGGCCTAGCCGAGAAGTGAGTTGAGAGGAGCCGGGCTTGAGTTTGGTTCTAGAGAGTCTCCATCAGCCTGTGGACTATGGCCCCGGCTCCCGCCTGAGTCTCCGGGCTGCCCACCTGCCCTCCGAATTTCAGACGGGTCACCGCCCACGATGGCATAAACCAGCTCCTTGCAATAAGTCTCTTGATACACGCGTATTCTGTTGGTTCCATCTCTGGGAGATGCTATGCCAGGCAAGGTGGTCCAGCCCCCACTGAGTCACAGAGACGGTGAACAGAGTTAACAAATGTCTCTCCGTATGTGATGGATGGGTGGCTACTGAAGGTGTCTTTTTTTTTTTTTAAGATTTTATTTATTTATTTGACAAAGAGAGAGAGAGACAGCGAGAGAGGGGACACAAGCAGGAGGAGTGGGAGAAGGAGAAGCAGGCTTCCCGCTGAGCAGCGAGCCTGACGTGGGGCTGGATCCCAGGACCCTGAGATCATGACCCGAGCCAAAATCAGACGCTCAGCGACTGAGCGACCCAGGCGCCTCTGAAGGTATCTCTTAATCAACATCCAGAACCTGAGAAAGGAAGATGAGAGGAATAGGGCCCTGAAGCCGGGCGCCCCAGTAAAGAGCCACAATCCCTTTGCCGGGTTCTCAGGCCTGAGCCAGACGGAAGGGGTGGTCATGTGCCATGACAGCTCCCAGTCCTTCCCCACAGTGACCTGCGTGCAGTCCTGAACTTGAGTCATCGTTCACTGCAGAAGGGGGTGCCCAGACATTTCTAGAACGATCAGACACAGAGGCTGAGTTGACATTGATCCTCAGAGACAAACAAGTCCCCATGGCCATCTACAGACGGACGGCTGGGGGTCCACGTAATGGACAGAGTCCGGGAGAAGTTTCAGCTCACAGTGGGTGGGCTCACTGGGCTCCCAGTGTGTGATTAGAGCTGATAAGAGTTGGTGGACCTTCCTCTGACCATTGAGCTTCTGGCTTGGGGGATGAGAGTGGGGAAGGCTGGAGGAGGCCGCTGAAACCCCCGGACCCCCGCCAAAGCTGTATGGTGCCTGCCGAGGGCCACCCTCAAAGGCCTGAAGAATGGAGGCGTGATTCCCTGTACATCTCCAGTTACTCCTCCAGTCAGCATCTGCAGACACTAGATGGGCCCCCATGAATGACCCCCACAGGCCCAAGTGAGTAGCTTCCCCCAATCTGGCTGCTGGGCTGTAGCGGGGAGCCTTGCCAGAGCTCGTCCCTGGTACATGACCCGTGCACGTGGCTCACGGCCACTGGCTTGGTGAACACATTCTTTTCAGGGCGCCTGGGTGGCTCAGTGGGTTAAGCCTCTGCCTTTGGCTCAGGTCCTGATCTCAGGGTCTTGGGATCAAGCCCCGCATCGCATCGGGCTCTCTGCTCTGCAGGGTGCCTGCTTCCTCCTCTCCTTCTGCCTGCCTCTCTGCCTACTTGTGATCTCTCTCTCTCTGTCAAATAAATAAATAAAATCTTTAAAAAAAAAACCAAACACATTCTTTTCTATTCCAATGAGAAAGAAGGATGGGGGGAGAAAAGGAAAGAAAGGAAGAAGGATGAGAAATAGTTCACATTCCCATGAGATGGACAAGAATATGCATTTACACTTTTGGCCCCCGAGGCTAGGATTGCCAGATAAGATACAGATGCCTATTCTGTTTGGGGGGAGGGGCTGCAGAAAAAGTTCTGGAACTAGATAGCGGTGGTGTTTATACGACACGGTAAATGCACTAAATGCCAGTGGATTTGTATGCCTAAAAATAGTTAAAATGGCAAATTTTATATTATGTGTACTTTACCTCCATGAAAAAAGAAACAAAAATACAGGACACCCAATCTGAATTTGAATTCAGATCAACAACGACTTTTTTTAAGGATAAGTATAACCCAAATGTGTCTGTTGCTCAACAGGACTAATCATTAGGGAAATGCAAACCAAAACCACAATGAAATATCTCCATATGCCCGTCCTGTGGCTGCTGTCAAGAACACCAAAGGCAGGGGTCCCTGGGTGGCTGAGTTGGTTAAGTGTCTGCCTTCGGGTCAGGTCGTGATCCAGGAGTCCCAGGATTGAGCCCTGCGACGGGCTCCCTGCTCAGCCTCTCCCTCTCCGTCTGCCTTTTCCCCAGCTCATGCTCTCTCTCTCTCTCTCATCAATTAAAAAAAATCTTAAGAAAAAAAGACTACTGAAATGCACATTTAAAAATGGTTAGTATGGCAAACTTTATGTTGTATATATTTTACCGCATTTAACAAAAATTGTAAGTAAAATTTGTTGCTGCTTCTGTGAAATTCAAATTTATCTGGGTGTGCTTTTTAAAAAACTGTTTGCTGGGTGTGTGTCTGTGTTCATAAATCTGGCACCCCGACACTCAGGGGCAGGTCGCCCCTCCTGCATGGATCTGTGGGGGGCTGTTGGCACCCAGTGACAACCCAGGGGGTGCAGTCCACCCTCGTGCAGGGGGGGCTGAAGGACACTGGAGAGACATCCTTCCCTGGGAGCAGGTGATGTTGGCTGCCTTGGCCCTTTGCCATGTGACAGGTTCATGAACAGAGGAGTCATGAGGCCAAAAAGGGGCGACGCACAGGCCAGCAGCATGCAATGCTGATCCAGCTACCACTGCTTCTGGAAGAGTCCAGGGTACCAGCCTCAGAGAGCAACACTGATATTGGGCAGGGCCCAATCAGGAGGACTCCTTCCACCTGGCCTGGACCTTCTAACGGCTCCCGCTCCCAAGCCTCTCCCCACCCTCCTTCCTCCCCTCTTTCTCAGGGTGGCACCCGCGTGGTCTGATGGCCCCGCCAGCCTCCATCAGCCCCCCCAAACACCTAGCACATCTATTCCTTTCGAGGTGCGCCTGGATGTAAGCTCCTTTCACGGACATCGTCCGTGCCCGGAAAGAGCGTGTCTACAGAGTCTCCCATCATTGTACGCGTGGGGGTCCTGAGGGTACACTTCCGCTGCCCCCGCATGTGCTGTTTTTCCCACTTACGGCATATCCTGTGGGTAACTGCTCATCAATTCTCCCAGCACTGTTTGTTCTCTTTTCATCGAGGTGACATTTACATAACTAAAATTCACCATTTTAAAGCAGACGATTCAGTGGCATTGAGTACAACTGCAATGATGTTGCAACCATCTCCTCTCTGCTCTCAAGACATTTTTAAAAATTGTTTTAAAAGATTTTATTTATTTATTTCACAGAGAGAGAGAGAGATTACAAGTAGGCAGAGAGGCAGGCAGAGAGAGGAGGAAGCAGGCTCCCCACTGAGCAGAGAGCCCGATGCGGGCCTCGATCCCAGGACCCTGAGATCATGACCTGAGCCAAAGGCAGAGGCTTTAACCCACTGAGCCACCCAGGCGCCCTCAAGTCATTTTTTAAAAGACTCGTTTATTTACTTTAGAGAGACAAAGAGAGCACAGAAGCAGGGGAGGGGCACAGGGAGAGGGAGAGAGAATCTCAAGCAGACTCCATGCCGAGCGTGGAGCCCGATGTGGGGCTCGATCTCATGACCCTGAGATGAGGACCTGAGCCAAAATCAAGAGTTCGCTGCTCCACCGATGGAGCCACCCAGACACTCCTCAAATAATTTGGATCAGTCCCACACAAAGGCCCCAACCCCATTAGCTGCCACTCGCCATCCCCTCCCCCAGCCCCTGGCATCCACTATATCTGCTTTCTGTCTCCATGGATTTGCCTGTTCTGGACATTTCATATACATGGGATCCCACACGATGTGACATTTTGTGTCTGGTTTCTTTCGCTCCGCACAATGTTTTCAAGGTTCATTCACAATGTGATGTGAATCCGGGCTCTGTTCTTTTTCATGGCTGAGTAATATTCCGAGTACGCATGGACCAGGTTGTCTATCCGCTCCTCTGTTCACAGACCCTTGGGTTCTTTCAACCTTTGGGTGATGCTGCTGCGATGGTCCATGTACAAGAATCTCATTAAGGGCGCCTGGGTGGCTCAGTGGGTTAAAGCCGCTGCCTTCGGCTCAGGTCATGATCTCAGGGTCCTGGGATCGAGGCCCGCATCGGGCTCTCTGCTCCGCAGGGAGCCTGCCTCCTCCTCTCTCTCTGCCTGCCTCTCCGCCTACTTGTAATCTCTCTCTCTGTGTCAAATGAATAAATAAAATCTTTAAAAAAAAAAAAAAAAAAGAATCTCATTAAGACCCTATTTTCACTTATTTTGGGTACACACCCAAAAGTGGAGTTTCTGGGTCATAAAATAATTCTATGTCTAACTTTTTAAGGAACTGCCAAACTTCTTTCCACAGCGCCTGGCCCCATTTTACACTCCGGCTGGCGGTGAGCGAGGGTTCCAGCGTCCCCACGTCCTTGACAACACTTGTTATTTTCCATTTTGGATGACGATTCTCCCAGTGGGTGTGACGTGGTCCGTTTTCCTTTTGATTCTTTTGTTCACCTCCTGACATGCTACGCCAGTTACTGGTTCCCGATGACTTTGCTTTTCGTCCGTCCTGCTGCTGGAAGAGGCCACACAGCTATCTGTGAACGGGGGACAGTGACATGGGCTTGGGGCCTCTGAGAAGGGGTTATTCAGTTTGCCACCCCAGCACCTTCAAAAACAGCCACGGTGAAATTCCACCCCAAATGTATACCAGCATGCAGCCCAGTGCGAGACTAGAAGGGGGTCCTCCGGGGCTGCCTTCCTCCTCGGAGCCCTGCCACCCACAGTGGGAGCCTTGAGTCTCTGCGGGCACCAGAGCTTTGAGGCCAAGCCAAAACCCACCGCTCCAGACAGCCCAGCGCATCCCCCAAAAAAGCAACGTATGGTCAAATTAGAATCAAGGTGGCCGCACACCGCCCTCTCACCCAAGGCCTGCCGGGACCCATCATCACCTTCAAAGAGGCCGTTCAGAGAGCAGAGAAGGACTATGAAATAGACACACATGCCTATTTTTCTGTTCCCCACCAGCATCGCCGGGGTCTTGGCCACACAACCATGTTCCACAAAGGGCTCCTTTGAAGCAAGAATGGGGCCGCAGTGGGGTGCCCACAGAAACCCACAAGAGCCCACTGTTCTTAGGGGGAACCCTACATGGGATCCAGGTTTCCTGGAGTTAGCCTCATCTCAGCAAGGGCAGGGGGAGGGCTACATCTGTGGGAGCCGGGACCCCAAAAGAGGGGGGTTTCATCAAGGCTGGTGGCGGGGCTCGGAGAAGCAGCTTCACGATCCTAAATCTCCTTTTTGCAAAGTCGTGGAACTTCCCTGCGGCAGCCACAGCCGCTGCTTACCCTTGAGGGACCTCTCTTGGTACGAGAGAAGAATTCCAGTTTCCTGGACTTGGAGGCTGGCGGGGGAACTAGAGGAGGGGCTGGGCCAGGATGTGGGGCCAAGCTGTGAATTCAGGACTGGCGGGTGGATTCAGGAGTGCAACCAGAGCTGGGTGAAAGTCACCAAGTGGGATGGGCCTGGGATTGGCCCTGTGGGACTTTGGCATAGGCTAAAAGATTAAAAAAATTTTTTTTGAATTTCAGTGATGAATTGTTAAAATGTCGACAAAGCAAAGCAGACCTAAGCATTCATAAAAAGCCAATGCTTGATGTCTGCTAGCCAGACGCTGCCCTAAGGCACACACCGTGGGACGTTGGGGCCACTAGAAACCCATTTCATGGGTGAGGCACAGAGAGGTCAAGACATCTGAGAGAGGTCACACAGCAAGCCAATGGCAGGGCAAGGATGTGAATCCAGGTCTGCTCTAGTTAACCCAAACTCACCAACAGGCTCTCCTCTGTGGCTAAAGTGTACAATTAAAAAAAAGATTTTATTTATTTGAGATAGAGAGTGAGAGTGAGCGAGTGAGCACGAGCTGGGGGAGTGGCAGAGGGAGAGGGAGACACAGACTCCCTGCTGAGCAGGGAGCTCGATGCTGGGCTCCATCCTAGGACCCTGAAATCATACTTAACCGACTAAGCCACCCAGGCATCCCTACTGTGTATAATCTGATACATTTGGCATATGTCTACACCTATGAAACTGTCACCAGGATTAAGACAGTGAGAACAGCCATCACTCCCGAATGTTCCCTCTTGCCCTTTCTCATCCCTCCCTCTCACCTCTCCTGGGGTAACCTCTGATCTGTTTTCTGTCAGTTTACAATACTGAGCACTTACAATACACTTTCTACAACTGGCAAATGAATGGAATCTTGAGCGATGTAACCTTCCGGGTCTGGCTTCTCTCACTGCGCGTAATGCCCTGGAGGTACGTCCCCGTGGGGTTGCCAGCTTCTGCCTTCTCGCTGTTGGGAAGTATTTCATCGTGACTTCATCCATCACCCTGATGATAGACAGTCGGGTTGTTCCAGCATGGAATGGTTACAGAGAAAGCTGCTGTGAGCAGTCCTGTACCTGGCTTCAATGGTCACCCACTTCCATTTCCCTCGAGGAAACACCAAGAAGGGGGAAGCCTGGCTTTCGGTGAGTCCACCATGAACCTGGGCAGAAACTGCCAAGCTGCCTTTCCAAGCAGCTGGGCCATTCTGCATTTCCAGCAGCCTGGACGAGAGTCCTGATTCCTCCCCATCCTCGCCAGCACTTGCTAGTGTCAGCTTTTTCATTTTGGCCTGGGCGTAGGGGATCACGCTTGACACAGTGTTCTGGGGTGTGAGGTTCCAGTTTTATATTCTACTTTTCTGTTTTGTCCAATTATTTTTTTCTTTCCCAACATCAAGAATATGTTACTTTTACAGTCGGGGACAACTCTGTCTCATGCACACAAACCTTCCGGGTTTTTCCCAAATAGGAGAAACACACAAACGTTAAATGCTGATTAGACGGCGGCTTAGTTTTGCTCCAAAGTCACATTAAAGGTACAAGCTTTCCTTTTAAGGTGATGAAAATGTTCTGGAACTAGATAGAGCTGATGATTGCACAACATTGTGAATGCATTAAATACCACTGAGTTACCCAACTTTAGCTAACGTGGCACATTTTAGGTTACGTGAATTTTTTTTAATTTGTTTTTTTTAATTCAATTTTTTTAGAAAGGTGCATCAGAATAACGTGAGTACCTCGGTGAGATACCACTTTGCCTCCAGTTGTTTGGGAAAAATGACCAACGGAGACAAGGTGGTGGGAATGGGGGTCCCCAGAGAGAGTCTCATAGACGGTGGGGGAGGAGGTGCTGGTGTGTGACAGTGGTGGCCGTGTGGAAGCCAGCTGGTTCTCCCTCCTGGAGTGGAATATTCACACGCCCTGCGATTTGCCCAAGAGAAATTTCTGGATGTGTTGGAGGTGCCCAGAGCTGGGCACACCTGGAATCTGCCTCTAACCAAATGGAGGTCAGAAAGCCATCCAGAAGTGCGCCCTGAGGGCCGGGCACCAAAGTGGCCACAGCTCAGACCTCATGGCGTGAAAAGGAGTAAGGACCCCTAAGATCACAGCTAGCATGATGACCTTTATAAACTGAAACACAATCCAACTAAAAATGTATATGCACTTTTTTTTTCTAAGCAGACTCCATGCCCAGCATGGAGCCCAACATGGGTCTTGAACTCACGACCCTGAGATCAAGACCTGAGCTGAGATCGGGAGTCAGGCACTTGTTTCACTGCTCTAAGCCTCAGTCTCCACTCCTGGAAAATGGGCCAATGCCACCTACTCTCAGACTTGCTGTGGTGCCAGTTGTCAGGTGATGCTACCCCCGTGTTTGTTTCACGGGAGGGGTTTCTCAACCTCAGCGCTTTCCACACTTGGGGCTGCATTTCCCTGAGGTGGGGGAGGGGAGGAGACGGCCCTGTGTGTTGTAGGACTTCTAGCAGCATCCCTGGCCTCTACCCACTAGATGCCAGTATAGAGTTGCCAGATTCAGCAAATACAAACCCAGGATGCCCGGGGTACATTTGAATTTCAGATAGACAGGAATTTTTTAGCCTGAGTATATTCCAAATACTGCATAGCACATACTTACACGAAAAAACTTCAACAAGGGTGCCAACGCAATTCGATGGGGAAAGAACAATCTTTTCGACAAATGGTCCTGGGACATCTGGATGTCCTCACACAAAAGAATGAAGTCGGACCCCCACTGTACACAACAACAAATCTCTGCAACCTTGGATTAGGCAATAGTTGCTTAGAAATGACCCCGAAAACACCAGGCAATAACAGGGAAAACTGTTAAGGTGGAATTGATTTACGATTTAAAACTTTTGTCCTGCAAATAATATCATCGGGAAACTGAAAAAGACAACCCACAGACCTGAAGAAAACATTCGCGAATCATACATCCGACCAGGGACTTGTATCCAGAAGACAGAACACCTCTAGGGCAATAATAAAAATACGCATAATTTAAAAGGGACAAAGGACTCAAATAGGCAGTTCTCCAGAAAACAACCTTAAAAAAACAAAAAAAGAGCAAAATCAGAGGACTCATACTTCCTGATTTTGGAAATCCCTCCAAACCACAGTAATCAGGATGGAATGGTACTAGCATGAGTGTAGACAGATATATTAATGCGATGGAATTGGAAATAGAGAAGTCAAGCCTGACGTTCGCAATTTGTTGATTTTCAAGAAGGGCCCTATCTTAGTCTGCTTGGGCTGCTATAATCCTGTAGACTGGGGGGGGGGGATTAAACACCAGACATTCATTTCTCACTGTTCTGGAGGCTGGAAGTCCAAGGCCAAGGTGCCAGCCAATGAGGTTTCTGGTGAGAGCTCTTTGTGGCTTATAGATGGCCACCTTCTTGCTGTGTCCTTGCCTGGCAGGAGTGGGGATGACACTCTCTGGTGTCTCTTCTTATAAGGGCATGAATCCTGTCATAAGGGCCCCACCCTCAAGACCTCATCTACCCCTCACTACCTCCCAAAGGCCCCACCTCCAATACCATCGCATTGGGGGTTTGGGGTTCAACCCACTCTGTCCATTAGCTTTTCCCTTTCTTCATGATGTCCTTTGATACAGAAAAGTTGGCAATTTTCATCAAGTTCAGTGGTCTAGTTTTTCTTCGGCTGCTGATGCTTTTACTGTCAATGTCTAAGAAACCTTTGTCTATTTCAAGATCACGCAGATTAGCCCCTGTGTTTTCTTCTAAGAGTTTAACTGTTTTAGCTTTTCCATTTTGATCTTGGATCCATTCTGAGTGAATTTTTGTATATGATGTGAGGTAGGGTTCTGAATTCTCTTTCTCTCTCTCCCTTTCTCCCCCGCCCCTCTCTCTTTTGCCTGTCGATATCCAGTTGTCCCAGCATCATTTACTGAAAAGAATGTTTTTCCCCATATTGTGGTGTAGAAGTCCAGAAAAATAGAATCAACAGAACAGAAAGTGAGAGAGAGGGAAAGTGGAGAGGGGGAATGAAGGAGGGAGAGGGGAAGGGAGATTGAGAATTTATTTCAGACCGCTGGCTCACGTGATTATGGAAATTTGGCCCATTCAACCTCTCTCTGCTGGGTAAGCCACCAGGCTAGAGACCCAGGGAAGTTTGCACTTTGAGCCCAAAGACAATTTCCTGGCAAAATTCTTTTTTTCTTGAGGTGAGTCTTTTTCTATTAAGTCCTTCAACTGATTGGATAAGGACCACCCATGCTATGGAGAGGAATCTGTTTTACTCAAAGTCGGTCATTTTAAGGTTCATCTCACCTAAAAAATACCTTCATGGAGACATCTAAAACAACGTTTGACCAAACACCTAGGTACTGTGGCCTAGTGAAGTAGACACAGGAAATTAACCATCACAAGTCTACCTCTTCTCAGCTGGGCAATCATACACATGTCCTTAAATCATACTTAATCTTCAAATAAAGACACTATGTGGTCATAATTTCATCTAACATGATACAACTCTCCTGAGTAGAACCGGAAATGCACTAACCCTTTCTCCAGAAAGAAGGCAATGACCTTGGGTGATGCGTATTCTTGACCTTGATATCCTGTAGGTTAAATACTAGGATGTGAAGCTGACAACACTTAAATGCTATGATGTAAAGTCAATACATCATGTCACATGAGAAGGGGAGCAAAGAAGGAAGTAAACAAAGATATTTGCTATCTACATTACACACACACACACATTCATAACAAAAGAAGGAAGAAATACTCATGAAAATTCTAGTCTTCGTCTTTATAACCGGTCATGTGGCCATAGCTAGTATTAACTATCTTCTCCCACCACCCATTCCATATCCCCTTTGCCCTCGGCAAGCACCTGAGTGCTCATAGTTCTTTACTTCGAGGGGCAAGCCAAATCTTCATTCCTGAAGGGTCTGGACCATGAGTGGTCCTGGCTGAATTGTGTTGTAATTTTCCATTGACCTTAACGGTCATACTAAGGGCATGGTAATACCAAGAGATAACTTCAGGGATCTCCAATATTTCAGACCAGACATGCTCTTCCTTACCTGCATTGCAGAGTCACTGGCCAATTCCCCTTGGTGGTCAGGATCAATCACTCCTGCTGGCACAGTAACTCCCTTCTTAGACTGTTAATTCCAGGGCAAGAGGAATCTGGGGTGGCCAGGTGGTCTTCTTAACTTCCAGTTCAATGGGATCATTGTTTCCTCTGGTCTAGGCATTCCTCCCTTTGGAAAGACCCCTAGGCCAGGAGAGCATAACGTCACAGGGACAGGAAGCAGAAACTTCGCTAATGGGTCACCAGGGGTAATAGTTCCTGGATCCTCGATTTAGAGATCCTTGAATCTGGTCAGAGGAAAATCAGTCCCAGATATTGGGTGATTCGGAGCACATGCAGCTTCCAGGAGCCCGTACCCCAGTCCTGTGGGCCCCGTACCTGAGTCTTCAATGGCTATTCTACTGCTCTACTGACTCAGCTGCTTCAGGGCAGTAGGGAACATGGGAAAACCAGTGAATTCCATACGCATGGACCCCTCGCTGCACTTCCTTTACAGGGAAGTGAGTTCCTTGGTCGGAAGGAACGCTCTGGGGAATGATGGTGGATCCTTCCCATAATGGAACCACCGTAATCAACTTACCACTAGGGGGCTGGCTGATGACGTCAGGGAATGGGGCCATACTGGGGGCTTAGTGTGGGTCTTGGCTACTGGAAGACTAGGCAGACCGGACAGTCAGCTGTAGCCACAGCCACACTGGCCTTGGTGAGCGGAAATCCATGTTGCTGAGCCCACACGTAGCCTCTGTTCTGGCCGCGTGGCCGCGTGGTCCATGAGCCCACTGGGCAACAGCGGGGGTGGCCGGCGAGACGGGCTGCCTGGGATCCGTGGAACCGGTTACCCTATCCACTTGACGGAAAACCCTTCTCTGCTGAGGTCACTCTTTGGTAAGCATTCACTCGGGACATAAATATCTTCACACCTCCCCCATTCCAGGAGGTTTATTCACATACCTCTTTCCCAGATTTCTTTGTCATGAATTTTCCGATCGTCTTCCTTCCAATTCTCTGACCGTCCAAACAAACCATCTGCAACAGCCCATAAATCAGTATAAAGTTGCCTGTTTGGCCATTTCGCCTTCCAAGCAAAATGAACAACTAAGCATATTGCTTGAAGCATCGCTCGCTGGGAGGACTTCCCTTCACCGTTGCCCTTCCGGGATGTCCCCAGAGGGACGGTAGTGTTGCCGTTGTCCCCTTCTGGTGGTGCCTGCCTGTTGTAGAATCCCGGCCTAGGATGGCTTCCTCTGTGAGCCCGTCATAATGACTTTCACAGGAGGCCACAATACAGGTACAGGAGAGAGAAGGCAGCAGAGCACAGGTGGGGACCATGGGGTCCCCAGGTGGCTTACTTCTTCATGTGGCTCACCTGAGCCTTTGGGATCTGCTTGGGCCAGAGCTTGTATACCCACTACGTCCCTCTGCTGGTGGAGTGTGGCTGTGCCTGTCCACCTTTCCAGGTTGATGTGTCCGACAGAATCAACTTCGTGGTGGGTTGCTTGGGTCACGTGGTAACTTCGAGGTCCGTGGTGAAGTATTCAGTCATCACTAAGGCCCAGTAGCAGGCACAGAAATGTTTCATGAAAGGAGGGTAGGTATCTGCAGGGGAGGGCCGGGCTTTCCACCGAAATCCTAAGGGCCTGCGCTGTGATTCTCTTAGAGCCCCCCCATCAGTCACGGCCACTTTGAGCACCATCGTAACTGCCGGATCTCATGGCTCAAGCGGCAAAACCACTTGCAAGGCAGGCTGGGTCTGTTGCAGAGCCTTCTCTTGTCCTGGACCCCCTGCCTCTTCAAACTAAGTTTTTTTGACTCACCCAACGAATAGGCCAGAGGAGCGTACCCAAATGAGGACTCTGTTGTCTCCAAAATCAGACAGGCCTTGTGCTTCCTTTCTGGTTGTGCTAGGGGCCAGATGGGACAACTTATCCTTCGCCTTCGAAGGGGTATCTCAACATTTCCCCATACTGCCGGATCTCTAGAAATTCCGTTGAAATAGAGGGTCCCTGAAATTTTGTCAGATTGACTTCCCATCTTCCCATATGTGAATGTCTTGCCAATAAGTCTAGAGGACTTTCTCCCTCCTTGCTAGGCTCAATCACCATAACACTGTCGATGTCATTGCCTCGAGCGGATCTCGTGGAAGGGAAAGATGAACAGGATTCCTGATACCTAATTTATGACATAAGGCTGGAGAGTGGATACCCCTGAGATAGGACCGTGAAGGTGTTGCTGGCTTTGCCAGCTGAAAGCAAACTACTTCTGGTGGGCCTTCGGGACAGGACTGGAGAAAAAGACATTGGGCCACCCAAGAGCTGCACCAAACGGTACCAAACGGTGTGTTCCTTTGCTTCAGCAATGAAACCACATTGGGTCCAATTGGAATTACCACCTGGTTGAGCTTGCAGTAAACCACCGGCAGGCTCCCAGCTCTGTCTGGCCTCGGCACAAGCCTCACAGGAGCGTTGAAGGGGAACGGAGTGAGAATCCTCACCCCTGCACCTTTCAAGTCATTGGTGGTAGCACTAATCCCCAGAATCCCAAGAGTATTACTTCGGTTTACCATTTTCTTAGGTGGAGGAATTTCTAGTGGCTTTCCCTTTGCTATGCACCCCCCATCACCACCACCAATAGCCCTTACTCCACAGGTCGGGGGGAACTGATAGGAAGATTCTGCCAAGTGTACCTATTCGAATTGTGCATTCCAGAACTGGGGAAATAACCACAGGATGGGTTTGGGGACCCACTGGACCCCTATCTCACCTCCAGAAGGCCCTACTCTGAAGGCTGGACAGCAGTGATGTTTTGGGTCTCCTGGAATTAGTGTCAGTTTAGAGCCAGTGTCCAGGGATGCCTGGGTGGCTCAGTTGGCTAAGCATCTGCCTTCAGCTCAGGTCATCATCCCAGGGTCCTGGAATCGAGTCCCATATCGGGCTCCTTGCTTAGCCGGGAGACTGCTTCTCCCTCTGCCTGCTCTGCCTGCCACTTCCCCTGCTTGCGCTCTCTCTCTCTAACAAGTAAAATCTTTAAAGATAAATAAAAATAAATAGAGCCAGTGTCCAGTAATCCCCGAGAGGTCTGATTATTGCCTTTTCCCCAACGCACAGTCACCCTGGTAAAGGGCCAGCCATAGATCCCATGGGGGAGGTTGAGAGAACGATTGATAGTATACATTTTCAGTAGCTTATTGGGATCTTTCCTCAAGGTGACCCAGCCTCCCCTTTATTCAAGGGACTTGGGTTTGTGAACTGGCTCAAGTCCAGAAGTTGACTGAGGGGCTGTGACTCTCTGTTTTTATGATTCAAGTTAGACTTTTGTTCACTGGATCTAGAACTCTTCTGCTTATACAGAACAGATAAGAATTTAGTAAGTTTCCCATCTATTTCACCTGTGGGAGTACTATGATCAACTAGCCCAAACCACAAATTATTCTGTGGGTCAGACTCTTCTGATTGCTCCTTTGACTCTGCTATCCATTATGGTAACCACACCTAGCTTGCCTTTGGTGGTTGAGGGCCACCACTGGGTCCTTACCACCCCAGAGTCCAATTACTCTCATTACATTTAGGTTTCCCAATTCAGTGGCCGCAGTTGCCACTCTAAGTTCTGGCCTACAGAGATGAGTGATCAGAGAGCTCATCTCAAGGATGCTGGGCCTCCCCCCAAACCCCTGCCCCCAAAAATTCACTTCTCACAGTCACAGAGAAAAGCGTGTCCTCTGCACCCTCTGAGGGTGGTCTTAAATGACAATCCACTCTACCATTCCAATCTCTGGTAAGTCTTTGACTTCTTTTCTCTATTGTAAACCATAGTGACTGTTAAATTGTTTAGTTCTCCTTTCAATTTTATCCCATTTTGCCTCATGTATTTTGGGACTTTGTTGTTAGGTGCATATATGTTTATAATTATTATATCTTCCTAATAGATTGAAACATTTATCATTATATAACGTTCTTTGTCTTAACAATTTTTGTCTTAGTGTTTATTTTATCTGATATTAGTATAGCTAATCCAGCTCTCTTTTTGTTGTTTGCATGGACTATCTCTTTCCATCCCTCTACTTTCAAGCTATTTGTGTTTTTTGAGTCTAAAGTGAGTCTCTTGTAGACAGCATCTAGTTGGATCATTTTTTTAAAAGATTTTATTTATTTGAGAGAGAGAGAGAGAGCATGAGCATGAGCAGGGGGAGGAGCAAAGGGAAAGGGAGAAGCAGGGGCCCTGAGATCATGACCTGAGCCAAAGGCAAACACTTAACTGACCGAGCCACCCAGGTACCACTAGTTGGATCATTTTTTTTAAGCCATCTGACAATTGCTGCCTTTTAAGTGAAGAGTTTAGTCCATTTACATTTAACTAATTACTGATAAGGATTTATTTCTGTCCTGTTATTTGTTTTCTATATGTCTATGTCTTCCCCCCCACAATTCCTCCATTACCAACTTTTTTTTAATTATTATTATTTGCCCCAGCCGGGAGACTGGGGCTCCCCCCAAACCCCCGCCTCCAAAAATTCACTTCTCACAGTCACAGAGAAAAGTGTGTCCTCTGCACCCTCTGAGGGTGGTCTTAAATGACAATCCACTCTACCATTCCAATCTCTGGTAAGTCTTTGACTTCTTTTTTTAGCCAGGGGTACAGGCCTGTGAATCACCAGGCTTACACCTTTCACAGCATTCACCAAAGCACAAACCCTCCTCAATGTCCATAACCCATCCACCCTATCCCTACCCTCCCACCCGCCCAGTAACCCTCAGTTTCTTTTGTGAGATTGGGAGTCTCTTATGGTTTGTCTCCTTCCCCATCCCATCTTGTTTCATTATTTTTCCAACTTTTTTTATGTTAAATAGATAATGTCTTAGTGTATCATCCAAAATGTCATTTTGCAAATGTGACTGTATGTAGAAAATAAAGAGGAAATCCTTAGAAATGGAATTACTAAGTCAAAGGAGGGGAGGAGGAGGCATTGAAAACTGTGATAGGTGTTACTGGATTGGTTTTATATGCTTCTATCAATCCAATTGAATATTTTCCAAAGAGGGCTTTGTGTTTTATTGAAACCATCCATTGGTTTGTTGGAATTTCCTCTTAAACTGTGACTTCCTGGGGACCTAATCATTCAATTTCTATATGCCCACATTTTAATGCATGGTAGGAGGCTAGAAAAAGATGTAAAGAAAGAAAAAGGAGCCTCTTATCATGTAGTGACAGGAATACTGGAAAATGAGGAACCATACAGGATCAGGAACTTTTAGTGTAGCTGTGCAAACCCAAGAGCCCTGTGAACTGACTTCAAGTGTTTAGAAGGCCCCAGAATCTTGCTACAAAAAGGGAAGTGGAGGTGGGGAGGTTCTCCGAGTTGCTATAAAAAAAAGGAAGCTGAGGCTTGGAGTTAAGTTCATAAATCACTAGCTGAACTTGTTCAAACTTTTACTGAGCTCTTACTGTGTAGGGACACTATTCTCCCCTTGGGGAAGACTGTGTGATGTGAACAAGGCCAACTTCTGTCCAAGTGGACTTTTCCTTTATAAATACTTAAGGTAGTGAATAAGTTCATGTATTCTTCATCCCATTTTTAAAAACATTTTTTAAAGATTCTATTTTTAAGCAATCTCTACACCCAACATGGGGCTTGAACTCACAATCCAGAGATGGAGTGACAAGCTACACCCACTAAGCCAGTCAGGTGCCCCTCTTCATTCCATCTTTTTTTTTTTTCTTAAGATTTTACCCATTTGAGAGCGAGAGAGAGGGAAAGAGCACAAGCAGCGGGGAATAGCGGATGGAGAGGGAGAAGCAGACTCCCCACCTAGAAGAGAGCCGGAGTTGGGGCTGGATCCCAGGACCCCGGGATCAGGACCTGGGTAGAGAACCTGGGGATCAGGACCTGGGCGGAAGGCAGCCGCCTGACTGACTGGCCACCCAGGCCACCTTCATCTCACCTTAATGGATAGTATTTCCCTAGAGGAAACTCTAGCCCAGAGAGGTGAAGTCACTTGTACAAAGTCACACAGGTGGCAGGTGTCCAGGTCTGTATTTCACCCCAGAGCAAGTGCTCCCAATCACTTTGCTATATACTGCCTCTGAATAGTAACATTAAAAATTATGTAGTTGTAATTAATGTAATTAATAATTACAATGTCATGTTATTATAGCTAATATTATTATATTAATAATTAACATTATTGTTATTATGATTATCGTTGGAAGCAGCAGCAATCACCATTGCCCTGCGCCAGCCTCCGTGCTAAGGGTTGTCCCATTCCTTTATTCAACCGATAAATAGCACCGGCTCTGTGCCAGGCAACCCCATTTTATAGATGGGAAAATTGAGGCCCAGGAGCTTCTCTCAGAGATGGAGGTACAACGTCCCTGCCAAGCTTCCTCAAGTGGGTGTTTCGGAGACCACCTTTGTAAAGCAACCAGATAGTGTTCAATTAACCCGAGGCACTATCACCGCCCCTACGGAAGCAACCAAAGCCGCCACGCCGCCGGGCGCCACAGAACAGCGGTTGGGGCGGGACCACGTCCTCGTGCGGCCGCCGCGACGGCGGTTAAAAGCCCCGCCTCCCGCGCGTGCGTGCTGAGTGTTCCGCCGGCCCGCTCCGCCTCGAGCGTCCGGGCGCGGTTGGAGGCGTCCGCGAGGAGCGCGCGCGCCTGCGCCGGCGTCGGGCTCGCGCACGCGCACCTGCGCC
>LNAC01000008.1:8061038-8096997 GCA_002007465.1 Ailurus styani | reverse complement strand
GCGTGGAGGCGTACGGGCCCAGTTCTCAGACGCTAACCTTCCTGGACACCGAGGAAGCCGAGCTGCTCGGCGCCGACACACAGGGCTCGGAGTTCGAGTTCACCGACTTCACCCTCCCCAGCCAGACGCAGACGCCCCCGGGTGGTCCCGGCGGCCCCGGAGGAGGTGGCGCGGGCGGCCCGGTCGGCGCGGGTGCGGGAGCTGCGGCCGGACAGCTGGACGCGCAGGTGAGCGGCACATGGCGGCGCCGGAAGCCCGGGCCGGGCCTCGGCTCCCGGGAACCTTCCCGGGGTCCCGCACTCTGGCCGGGGCCGGAGTAACCTGTCCCTGGTCCCCCACTCAGGCCCGGCCCGGGCTGACCTTCCCCGGGCCCCCCCATTCCGGCCGGGTCCGGAGTAACCTGCCTCGCCTCTCGGTTTCCAGGCGGGCCCAGGTAGACCTGTTTAGAGTCCGGCTCTGGTTGGGTCCGGTGATTTGCTCAAGATCTCTCTCAGGCCGCGTCTTAGGTCACCTGCCCGAAGTCCCTTCCGGGCGTGTCCGAGGTGACCTGCCCTCGGTCCGTCCCTGGCCAGGTTGGGAGTGATCTGGCTCCGGGTTTCCCTCCTGCTGGGCCCGTGCCCTGCTCAAGCCAGCTCCCGGGGTGGTGATCTGCCCCGGTACCCGCTCTGGCCGATTCGTCCTCCCTGCCCCACCCCCCACCTGTGGTTCCAGCACCTCCCCACCCCCGTAATCAGGCCCACTGAGCCGCGGGTTCAAATTTATCCGGGTCCAGGGACGCTGGAGAGGGGAGGAGGGTCGAAGCTCCCAGAACAGAAACGAAATTTTTGCCTCCAGTGGAGATGCTCCTATGCGGTGGCTCTTGAGATTATTCAAGAGACAGGTTGCGTTTTTTGTTTTTCCTCCTTGCATTGCCTGTTGTTGAAATCGACCTGTTATGTAATTCCACAGCCCTGCCTTGGAAAAGTTAGGTTTGAGTTTGTTCCTCCAGTGGGGCAGTGATAGTGGGTTTTACATAAATGGTACTGCCACGTTGGACAATTTTGTTTTCAGTGATGTGAATGTTTAGGGAAAGCTACTTAAGTGTTTTAAGTTTGGGTTTGTGTTATGAGAAGTATCACACTCGCGCGCACTTCTTGAACCTAGGTCCCTCCCCTGAAGTGGCAGAGGGGACTGGCTGGGGTCTTGGGCTGGGATTCCTTGTCACAGGGGTCCCTTGGCATGGACCCACTGTCAGGGCAGGGGGAGCCACCCCAACTCAGCCAGAGTGAGCTGACTCTGTCCTTGGGGGAGGAGGGCTTGCATTCTAGTTGATTGAGTCACTCCCGTGGGTAGACCACCCACTTGGATTTTCTTTTAGCCCCTAATAGAAGCAGAAAACATTTGACTCATTCTAACCCCAGATTCCTTAAAAATAGATGCCTGATGGGCGGAGTATCAGGGAGAACAGGTGTGCAAGTATGCATGTTTTTTCAGTTTGGTTTACATATATGGTAGAGGAAGGTAGAGACGGGAGAGTTTGCCTGGAGAAATGAATGAGCTGTTGGAGGCTCATAATAACACCTGTAGTTTCATACTCTGTAGACCTCTCTTTTTCCACAGCTGTAAAAAGGGGGTATAGGAGTTTTATTTTTGTTGCTTTTAAACATGCATGAAACCTGGACTCATGTTTAGATGGGCCAGATCGCGCTGTCTATAACTTGTGTCCAGAAGGCTGAGGAGAAAGAAATCTAAGCTGAGCAGTGTGCCATGATTGGTGGCAGCTCAGGAATGGGAAAGGTAATTGTTTTACTGGAAATTCTTTGTAAACTGTAACTAATATAATACAGCAGCTCTGACTTCAAGTTTTGTTCCTTGCATTCGGTTTGTGATTAATTGCAGGGTGTGCCCTTCTCTTTAAGTTGAAATAATCTATTTTTCTGCATCTGGACACTGAGCTGTATAAAATCAGACCCTTAAAACTCTCCACCGTAGGTAGATGTTGAGTTGAGCTCACTTGAGTTCTGATGACATCAAAGGGTTTATCCTTCCCTGCCTTTAATTAACTCTGATGACCCACTCACCTCTGATGACCCACTAACTTTTGTGTTTGGGTAATGGGAGTAATATCATTTGTATCACAAGAGAAGGCCCTGAATTTGGGAGCAGGAAAGTCTGAATAGAATTGGAAAGTGGAAAAAAGTTGATTATCTCCTGTGCCAGTTGGTGGCATTGGGCTGCCTACAACGTTTGGGATTTTCCTTATTTGTCCTCAGGAGTTGGCTGTGTAGCTAATTGTACGATGGGGCTTTCAGAAAGACTCAAAAAACCCATTCTGAATGCCTTTTGATTTTATCTTACTGGGTGAGTGGCTGTGACTTATCAAATGCTGTGCAGCCACTTCTGTTTCACAGCTTTCTTGAGATAGAATTCATAGACCACACGGTTTGCCCACTTAGAGTGTACAGTTCAGTACCTTTTAGTACATTCACATGTGTGCAGCCATCTCCATAATCTGTTTTTGGGTATTTTCATCACCCTGAAAAGAAACCCCGCACCTCTTAGCCTGTTGGTCCTGCTTTCTCCAACCGCAGGCAACCACTAATCTTAATGTCTCAGGTT
Organism: Ailurus styani; assembly: GCA_002007465.1. NCBI lineage: Eukaryota > Metazoa > Chordata > Mammalia > Carnivora > Ailuridae > Ailurus > Ailurus styani. The sequence continues at coordinate 8,094,399 of LNAC01000008.1, read as the reverse complement.
TACCTACTGTGGACATTTGGTATAAATGACAATGTGTGGTCTTCTGTGTCTGGCTTCTTTCACTGAGCATGTTTTCCAGGTTGGTCCATGTTGTAAAACGAAGCTACTCCCATTTCTTACTGTGACTGAATAATGTTTCACAGTACAGACAGACCACATTTTGTTTATCCACTTACCTGTTGGTGAACGTTTGGGTTGTTTGCACTTTTAGCTATTATAAGTAATGCTGCCGTGAACATTCGTGTGCAAGTTTCTGTGTGGCTGTAGGTGAGATTGCTGGGTTGTGTGGTACCTCTGTGCATGACCCTTCCAGGAGCTGCCAGACTGTTTCCCAGCGTGCGGCCACATTTGATACCAGTTTCGCTCAGTTGGTTTTACCTGAAAGTTTGTTTAGAGGCAGAATGTGTGTCCCTGCCAGAGTAGGAGAATGGCAGACAAGGGTGACTCCTGCTTGAGTTCTGAGTCCGTTCAAGTAACATTTGTTTTCTTTCTTTTTTTCTTTTAATTAACATATAATGTATTATTTGTTTCAGGGAACATTTGTTTTCTTGCTTATGAAATAAAACTGGTATTTCTCAAAGCCCTTGAGATCCTGGGATGAAAAGTGCTGACATAATCCTGCCAAGTGCCCTTAAGATACAAGGGACCATTTTCTTTTACTTATCTGAGTCTTTCCTGGGCCATTTCCCTACCCCTCAAAGGGCAGGGAAAGGTAATTCCAGAAGTGCTTTGCACAATAGCTGGTGTTACAAACCTTCTGGCCTGTCTAGTTGGAATATTTCCTTCTGATGGTCGCTACTGTCATGTTTTCTTCAAATATGGGAATTATGGTAAAGATCTGAGTTGGGAATACTACCTGGGTTTTAAAAAAAAAAAGGAACTATTGATACAAGCAATGATGTGGCTGCATCTCAGAATAATTACACTGAGTAAAAGAAGCACTGACAAAAAAAGTATATATACTCTGATTGTTCTGTTCATATAAAGCTCTAGAAAGTGCTAGCTAGCTAATAGTAATAGAAAGCAGATCAGTGGTTGGGTGAAGAAGAAAAAAAGGAGGAAGGATGACAAAGGGCGTAAGGAGACTTGGTGATGGATGCATTCATTATCTTGATGGTGGGTGTTTACATACATTGGTGTATGTCAGTTTATAAAATTGTCCGCTTTAAACCTGCACTGTTTATTGTATGTCATTTATACCCCAGTGAAACTTAAAAGAAAGACCACACAGAAGATACCACTACCCACTCATAAGAGTGGCTCAAATTTTTTAAAAGGCTGGATGGAAAACCACTTGGAGCTTTATACCTTGCTGATGGAATGGTTCACACCCACGTCTGTGGCCCAGCAGAGAAACAAAGGCAGTTGTCCCCACATGGGGCTGCTCTCAGCATTTATAGCTGCTTCGTTCATGAGAGCCCCAGTCTGGAAACAACCCCAGTGGCCATCAACAGGTAAACAGATAAACAGAGGCTCCTCATCAGTTGTAGTCTTAAGTAGGCTCCATGCCCAGCATGGGGCTTGAACTCATGACCCTTAGGTGAAGAATTGCTCATTCTATGAACTGAGCCAGTCCCCATCAGTTGCAGTTTTGAGTACATACACTTGGGCTGCTTTAGTAAGATACTTGGCTAAAGAGTTGCTACTTAGTTTTCACAACCATAGTCCTGATTGCCTTCGGAATTCATCATGGAAGATTGTACTGACATATTCATGATCAGCTAGGTAAACAGATCATCTTCTGCTTACTGGCCTGTAGCTTATGAAGAGGAGGAATGAGTTTGATACAGTCCAGGGGTTCCTGAAAGTGGCGAGTTTAAAATTTGAGTGGGACTTTTTCCATCTGGTTTCGTGAACACTCAGTTCAGCTGTGATATAAGCATACCTTGAGAAAATTGGAGATAAGACGCTGATAACCTTGCAGGAGCTCTGGCAAGTGTTTGTCCGGCACTTTCCCCTTATTGGATTTCCCGGGTTTGTTTCCAGATGGTTAGGACTCTCTGGGCGATTAGGGGAGAGGCAGGGCTTATGTGTCAGTCACATAAGCAAAATGACTTCTTACTTTACCCCAATTTCTTAACCCAAATTCAGTGTGGTTGGGGGCAAAGTTAACGCTAGTACAATATCAGTATTAACTAAGAAAGTTCTTTGTCCGGCTCCCACGACCAAAAAAAGAGACTTTTTTCAAATAGCTTTATTGAGGCATGAGCACATACTGTAGGGTCTCTTGTTTGTATGTGTGCAGTTCAGTGATTCCTAGTAAATTTGGGGAGCTGTTTGATCATCCCACAGTTGTTTGCTATCTTTGATTCTCCTTCACTTCCCTTTTTCTTTCCTTCTCCTTCATTTTTGCTCCTGTTAATCTTTGTAGTGTCTCTTCAGCAGCTCTAATGTAGGGAAATGGAGTGATCCTGTGCTCAGCTCCTCCCAGTCACATGTTGGGGAGATTCACCACCCTCTGTGCTGGGCCCTCCACTCTGAGTTCTGAGTCAGGAACTAAGGCCTGGCCACGCTGCTTTCAGGGTGAGCCTGGGTGCCCTCATATATCTGTTTGTGTTTACTTTTGTCCCCACGGTACCGGCTGTTAGGCCAACCTCTTGGGCCTGGACCTGGGCTCTTTCCCCTCTCAGCAGATCCTGCCCCTTGCCTTGCTGAGCTCTGTGAGAGCTGCAGGTCAAAGTGAACCCTTTGCCACCTGTAGCTGCTTTGTTAGAGGTGACAGGTGCTGGCCAGACTGCAGTTGACCTTAGGGATCATGAGGGCCCAGAAGAGGAAGCAGTTTGCCCTGCATAGGGAAAGCCTTTGTAAGTAGTGGTCCTTGAGTTGTTCAGGAAGGCATGCCTGCTAGGCAGAGGAGTGGCATGGGGCACTACTCTTGGCTTGATGTAGAGGGAGAGTGGGTGCACACACAGGCTGTTATGCCATGCCAATAGGCTTGTGCTGGATCCTGGAGCCTCATGGAGCTGTTGAAGAGTACCTTGACCTCCCTTGGGAGGAAAGGGCCCTTAGATGGCGGGTAGACCTGGCAGAGTGTGGACGAGGCCAGAGGGGAGCGCAGGCAGAGTGCATGGTGCTCAGATATGTACCTGTGTGTGCTAGTGCATGAGTGTGAGCTATCGCAGGACCAGGCGGCCAGAGTCGCCACTCCTCTGGGACGTGTTCACTGCACTGGAAACCCTGTTGGCCCTGAGTCCTCAGAAGGAATTATGGCTCGAGCAGACACGAGTTCCTGTCTGTGGTTTTCATCAGGGCCCATGATCCCGCAAGGGTGAGGCAGGGCTCCCCTCTGATGGGAGGTGTGGGTGGTGGTGGTGCTGGTTAGGAGACCCTTTGGAGGCACTGTCCTGAGAGGAAGGGCAAGAGGCCCCACCAGAGCAGCATGCATGGAGGCTGGTGGAGGCAGACTGTGGGCTGTGGCTCTCAGCTGAGGGGCAGTTGGGGTTGTCCTCCTGGCAGGGTGGTCTTTCGGTGGTGCGTGATAGTCCTGACCACAGAGAACGGTCCTGACACCTAACTCTGCTCAGTGGGACCCAGAACAGAGTGTGGCCTGGAAGCTGCAGAAGGGCAGGAAGTCTGGCTAAGTCTTCAGTGTTCCTTTCCAGGTCTCAGGGTCCCCCTCTTAGTGGGGGCTTTGAACTCTTCCTGCCAGAGGAGCTTTCGTTGAGAGCAGAACCCTGCTTCCTCTGATGAACACCGGGATGCTAGGTCCTGGGATCCCATGGCTGGGAAAGGGTCGTTGTGCTGTTTATATGTGTTGGTCTGGTAGCAGCTTGTGAGCTGGACTACCGAGCCAAGTCAGGCTTCTTAGGATCTCTGCAGACTGTTGCCAGGATGGCTTCTAGACATAGGCAGCTTGTTGAGCTCTGTGGGCAGCCCCTTGTAACAACTGAGGACGGCACCTTCCTGTCTGCTTAGCTCTTGTAGAGCTCAGCTGTCAGGGATGACAGTGAATCTGGGGAGGTGGCTTTCCTTATCCTAGACCGGAAGCATTTGGTCAGAGCTGTGCTTGTTTTCCATTACTCTTTTTGAGTGCACGGCTCCATGGAGTTAACCTGGGTTCCAGGAGGCCACCTCATCCATCTGTATTGTGTAAAAATGTTGGTTACGAATTCTCTGTAAGCGAAACAAACCCTAATCATTTATTGCCTCAATTCAGCGGTTGTGAAGATTTTCCTCTCCCCCTTTCTCTTCTAAAGCAAATCCAACTTGTCATTTCATCCTTCCTTCTGAGGTTGAGCCATATGAGTTAGTGATACCCAGTCATTTTGACCGATCATATTTAGTATGATTTCTAGAAACAAAAGGCATCTTTTGGGGCACCTGGGTGGCTCAGTCAGTTAAGCATCTGCCTTTGGCTCAGGTAATGATCTCAGGGTCCTGGGATCAAGCCCTATGGTGGGCTCCCTGCTCAGCGGGGAGCTTGCTTCTCATTCTCTTGTCTGCTGCTCCCCCTGCTTGTGCACGCTCTCTCTCTCTCAAATAAATGAATAAAATCTTTAAAATTAAAAAAAGGACATCTTTCTGTCATAGTACTTGCTGTTGTCAGATGAACATCACCGACAGTAGTTTTTTGGGGATCATCTAATACATGGGGTTTCCCTTTCCCCACAGATTCTCACTAGTCAGAAAATGGCTTGGCTTGGTCTGGTCCCCTGTGAGATCCAGTGTTAATGTGATTGTCTTGTCTCCTGGTCCTGCTCTCCAGGGCAGCCTTTCTCTCTTCCTTTTATGCCCTTGAGCTGGGGTTCAGTCTGGGTCATTGTCCTGTGAGGTATTCTGGTTTTTGGACTGAACCCTTTATACCCTGGCTGCTCTCTGCAGGTGTGGAGTGGGCTCCTTTGAGAGGGGTAATCCCCAGGACTGGGCAGGCAGGGGCAGCCCAGGACGAGCTGGGGATCCTTCAGACATGTCAAGGATACTTTGAGGATTGAAATGAACTCTAGGGCTGGACCAGCATGCTGACCAGAAAAAGGGTCCACTGTAAAGGGAAAGGCCAGTGAAGATCCTCTCCTCTCCTCTCCTTTCCTTTCTTTCGTTTTCTTTTTTTTAAGATTTTATTTATTTGTCAGAGATTGAGCACAAGCAGGGGGAGTGGCAAAGGGAGAGAGAGAGAAGCAGGCTCCCCGCTGAGCAGGGAACCCTATGTGGGGCAATCCCAGGACCCTGGGATCATGACCTGAGCTTGAAGGCAGACACTTAACCGACTGAGCCCACCCAGGCTTCCCTGAAGATCCTTTTCATTCAGATCCTGGGGACCACTCTCGAGTGGGACCATGTGACATCTTTGTAGGTCAGAAATGGTTGACTCAGCCATTACATGTGGTTGAAAGTAACGAATTGAAGGCTAAAGAGACGTCACAGGTCTTGAATGTAAACTATAAAAGACATTATTGGGATGTTGGGGAATTGTGACTGTGCTTATTAGATAGCAGTATTCTATAAGTTTCATCAGTATTATTCCTCAGCGGGAGGCTTGTGATTATGTGGAGAAAGTGCTTATCCTGGCACCTGTGACTCTGAAATGGATCTGGAAAATAAACGTGTATGTGTGCAGAGCAAGTATGGCAAAATGTTAGTGGGTTGGTGGATCCAGGTGACAGGTGTGTGAATTGTTCATCCTCTGTAGTTTTGAAACTTTCTCAAAAGCTGGGGGGAGGCCAAAACTTCTGTTAGCCTTTTCCTAGGGTGAGGCTCAGAGGCTCTGCCACTCCCCTCTGCCTCGGGCCACACTGAGGGAAAGGTGATTTCCCACTCTTTTTATTTAAACCTTGGGATAAAAGAACACTTGATGAGTTATTTTACATTCCAGCCTTTATGCTTTTGGATGTGAAGATACAGCCTACACTATGAGAGGGCCTCCTGGGGTGTGGGCTCATTTCTAGGTGCTGGGGTGATAGCAGGGATCCCTGCTGTGGGGCCCCACAGATGGGGTCAGGGGAGGCCTCCCTGGGAGATGCTCTATGCACTGAGACCCAAAGAACCTTGGGCAGAAGCCAAGGGACAGTGAGTGCAAAGGCCCTGTGGCAGTGGCAGACTCAGGGACCGAGGGGCTGAACAATCCATTTCTTCCTGAGTGGTACTGTACTTGCGAGGTTTGGAATAAAAATCTGTAGCCTAAATGTTCTTACCAGCACATTTAGGGGTAATTTTTGAGTTTACATGCTTTTCCTCTGTGGGTCTGAAGTGACCTCTCTTCCTGCTACTCTGATGTGCACAGTCTGAGTTCTGTAGTCAGTTGTATGAAACTATCCATGGGCAGAGAATGTCTGCAGGCCTTGATCAGCTCAGCAGCTCATAGATTTACTTCAAATAGTATTCAGAGGAGAAGTGAAGAGGGAATCGTTTCCCCAATGATGTGGTGCCAGGGAGTGGGCTCCGCGTTTGGTGGGATGGGGGTGATCCTGCCCCTCAGCCTAGCAGGTGCTGAGGTTCTGGCTGAAAGTGAGAAGTTGATAACCTCAGAGGACCTCAGTCCTGTACTGGCCAAGGGCAAGGGCCCTTCAGTCCTCCCATCATGTCACCTGGCATGGGTTGTGGACCTTCTGTGTGCTGGGCACTCTCTAGTGTTTTAACTAATTTAATTATAGTTTCTAAGGTCAAATGTGTATTTGAAGTTAATGTTTATCTTACAACTTTCCAGAGAGTAGAGGAGGAAACTAACAACCCAGCTATAGAAGTCAGTTTGTATTGTGGCCAGATCATAGCTGGGCAGAAGTGGGGCTGAGTGGGAGCTGGGAGTGGGGGTGGGGGTGGGGGGGGCATGCACACGTTTCCCAGCCAGGAAGCTAGAGGGCTCTTGGGCCTTGGGAAATCTGGACTCTTTTCTCCAGCCTCCCCAGCTTTAGCAGAGGTGTGGAGAGTCTACCTAACCTTGTATTTATCATATTGTCTCCCAAGAGTTCTGAGAGCAGACCTAAATTTCCTGCCCCTTATTAATCTGAAGGGGTAAGTGTGGTGCAGGGAGGGTCCCCACGTGGCTGGTCAGGATGTGTCCTCTGCTAGTTTAAGCCTCCCCCTGGGGAGGGGAGGTGAACTGTGGGATCTGAAGCCCCAGTGAGGCAGGAGTGCATTGGAAGAGGGCACCTGGGTGGTGTGCACTTTTTTATATTATTCTATGTACTAATTTTGATATTTCAGGAAAGTAAAAATTCAGATATCACCAAGGGCATTTATTTATATGTAAAAGCTTATGGAGCCTGATAAAAAATTTAAGAGTTGTTTTAGATAAGGAATCTGTAAGTATTTTCTTAAAGGACTAAATAGTAAATATTCTAGACTTTGGGGCACCTGGGTGGCTCAGTGGGTTAAAGCCTCTGCCTTCGGCTCAGGTCTGTGATCTCTCTGTCTCTCTGTCAAATAAATAAAATCTTTAAAAAAAAAATCCAATCATTTAAAAATGTAAGTACCATTCTGAGCTTGAGCGGGGGGCGGCACATGCTGATTCCTTACTGGACTACCTTAGCCCTCTGGTGATCCTGGGTTTTAAGGTGTTTTTCTGCTGAGATTAGATTGGAAAAGGAGCACATTTCTCTTTGGAAAGATGAAAACTGATCAAAGTTAAGTCATAAAAGGTGTCAATATCCATTTATCTAAGCTCAGGTTACCAGATCTATGGAAAGAATAGTTTCAGATCAAGTAAAAAGAAGTTCAAGTTTCATAATATTCTTAAAAACTTTGTTACCTCAAATACTTGATAAACCAGTTTATTGAGTTTAAGGGGTCACAAATGTTGATTTCTATTTGCTGCCTTCTGTAGTGTGATATGTGTACTTCCTTCACTGGCATTAAGGTGAAATCCAGGTGCCATAACTTGGCTACACAGTTTGAGAAAACCAATGAGTGAATGTGCCTGAGGACAGTCACACCAGGAAACCCCTGCAGGTAGCCTCTCACTAGTGTTGCCACTGCATGTGTCAGGAGAAACATTGTGAAACAGAGCGGTGACTTTTTTGAAGTGATAGCCAACTATCAGAATTTCAGAGCACAACTCAAAAAATCTAACAGTTGATTAAAAATGGGCAAAGGACTTCAATAGACATTTTTCCAAAGAAGATATACAAGTGGCCAACAAATGGATGAAGAGATGAGCAATTTCATTAGCTGTCAGAGAAATGCAGATCAAAACCACAATGAGATATCACCTCGCATTCATTAGGATGGCTATTTAAAAACAAACAAACAAAAATGATAATGGGTAACGAACGATGAGGCTGTAGAGAAGTTGGAATCCTTGTGTACCGTGGGTGGGAATGGAAAATGATATCGTTTCTGTGGAAAATACTATGGCAGTTTCTTAAAGTTACTCATAGAATTACCATAAGATGTAGCAAGCCCACTTCTGGGTATATCCCCAAAAGAATTGAAAGTGGGGACTTGGTCTTGGTATACCATGTTCAGAGCAGCCAAAAGGTGGAAGAAACCCAAGTGCCCGCTGAAGAGTAAATGGATAAACAAAATGTGTGCCTATATAGTGAAATGTGATTCAGCCTTAAGAAAGGAATTTTTTTTTTTTTTGAGAGAGCGAGCTTGTATGTGTGTGGAGGACAGATGGAAAGGGAGGGAGAGAGAGAGAATCTCAAGCAGGCTGCACACCCAGCTCGGGGCCCGAAGTGGGGCTTGATCTCACAGCCCTGAGATCATGACCTGAGCTGAAATCAAGAGTCGGATGCTTAACTGACAGAACCTCCCAGGCGCCCATCCTTAAGAAATGAAATTCTGACACTGCATAAAACATGGATGAACCTTGAGGACGTTATGCTATGTGAAATAGCCAGTCACAAAAGACAAATATTATGAGTTACTTATATGGTGTCTCTAGGATAGTCAGATTCACAGAGACAGAAAGTACAATGGTAGGCTCCAGGGCTAGGGGAGGGGAACAAGGAGTTGGTGTTTAATGGGGACAGAGTTTCTGTTTGGGCAGATGAAACCATGCTGGAGATGGATGGTGGTGATAGTTGCAGAGTAATATACTTAATGCCACTGAGGTGTACATCTAAAAATGGTTACAATGGTACATTTTATTATACTGTGTATATTTCACCACAGTTTTAAAGAGATCAGGGATTCACAAAGATGTGCTTGTAATTATTTTATAGCACCATCTTTGCATTAAAATCCAAAAGTTGATCTTGAGTTTTCTTTTTTTTCCAAACAAACCATAGTTTTCTTGCATTTAACCTGGCTATACCTACATGAAAAAGTATGTTAAAGTAGTGGCAGAAGCTGTGAAATGGGGTTCTGGTCTGGGCTGAGACCATATAGACAAAGGTGTTGAACCCCTGCTTACAACCCAAATTCACCACTGCAATTTCTGGAATGTCCCCTAGGGGGCAGTGCACCCCCCAATTCCTGCCCCCCCATCCCCAAGTGAACTGCTGTCTTTATTTCTTTTTTTAAGATTTTCTTTACTTATTAGAGTGCAAGTTCATGAGTGGGGGAGGGGCAGGCGGGGAGGGAGAGGAAGAGGGAAAGAATCCCAAGAAGACTCAGCAGCATGGAGTCCGGAGCCCGAAGCACAGGCTCAATCCCATGACCTTGAGATCATGACCTGAACTAAAACCAAGAATCCAAGGTTCAACTGATTGAGCGTCCCAGTCGTCCCTGAACTGCTGTCTTTAGAATCTTACAGGTGACTTGGCTAGGGCAGTGGAGAGGGAAAGGCCCTGTGGGCACTGCTGCCTCGAGCTACACTGGCCTGAGCTGGCCCCACATGGCATGGCTCTAGGTGGCAGCGGCTCTTGGAGGGAGGGGGCCCGTGTCTGATCCCCTCCCACAGTTCAGAGAAACCTGGCGCCTGCCCTGGGGCTCCTGTCATTCCTCCCTGTCCTCATCACCACTCCACACCCTTGCTGCCTGACCCAGCCTCATGTGGGATATATGTCATCCCCACAGGAGGGGGGATTTGACAAGGGCTATTGACTGCCCCCTGAGGTTCCTGGAGATAGCTCCGCCTGTTACTCTGGCCAACTGATGTTGTGTACCTCTGAATGGACATGTCAGCTCAGCAGAAGTGCCTGTGAAGTTCATGGCTTATTGTTAAAGTTGCCTGTACGTTTTTGCCGTTGTAACATATAAAAGGTAATACGTGTAGTAAGGTTAGCCTGAGTTCAGAAGGTTATCTTAAACATTGAACTTCTAATTCATAGTTGAAGACGGGCTGTTCTCTGGAGAGGGAAACTGGCAGTGGAGAAAGTGCGGTGACTAACGCGGGAACTGCTCTCTCACATCTCCAGTGCACACAACCTTTTCTTCTGGCTTAGGCTTTGGTGGGAACCTTCACTCTGGTGGGATTCCAGGCCTTCTGACCTGACATTGTGCAACTGTCCCCAGAGGGGATTGCAACTGCTTTGTATAAAGTCATCTTGCTTCTTGTGCCCGCCACCCCCCCCATCATGGGAACAAAGCATCATCTTCAGCATCCTTTTTTGGTCATGGCTCTGTGACCAGGTGGGGTTGGACCTGGATATGCAGGAGGCAGGGTGGATGACCTAGGCCACCAGCACCCTGTTTTTGGCCAGGTAGGTTTAATAGGGAGGGGGGAGAGTATGAAAAGTCCAGTCAGAAGAAGCTGAACTCTCTCAAGGTGGAGAGCAGGCCAGCGCTTCGTGGGAAAGTTGCCATGGCTGCTCATTTGGGGAGAAGCCATGTGCCTGGTCTAAGGGCTGAGAGCTGCAGCCTTGCATGGTGATGCTGCTATTCTGCTGTAGGTCGGTGGACCAGAGGGCATTCTGCAGAATGGGGCCGTGGATGACAGCGTGGCCAAGACCAGCCAGTTGTTGGCTGAGTTGAACTTTGAAGAAGATGAAGAAGATACCTATTACACCAAGGATCTCCCTGTACATGCCTGCAGGTAAGTGCCGATGGCAGAGGCACGGACTCGTCCCAGAGCTCTTGCATTCTGAGTGGGTTTGCTGGCTTTAGAAGCCCATCTAAGATGGCGGATTGTGACATTTGGTATTACAAAATAAGGTTCTTCAGGCCAGTGCATACATAGTCCTTGTTACTGGGCAGGAGGGTGGGATCAGCCCTCTCTGATACCCCTGATTCACTCAGAGGGTAGGGGAGAGGCTCCCCTTCTCTGCCTCCTCTCAGGTCCTGGTAGTTCCCGGTACCTGTCCCTGTCACTCATTTGAAATGAACTCAAATTTGGTGAGGACTTGGGTTTAGAGGGTAAATAGCAGCTAAGATTTCTTTTACAAACAGATGATTGTAGGATACTTTAAAGTATCTGCCTCTCTGATGAGTTCAAAATTCCTGAAAAATTGATATTGAATAGTCAGTGGCTAGAACTGCTTGTTGGCTAAATTTGGAATTCTCATCTGGAGCAGGACCCATCCCTTGTATTTGGACCCATAAGATCAGACTCGTTCTTAGTTTTCTGTTACACGTACACAAGGAAATTGACACCAAAAGAGATGAATTGATCTTGTTCAGGGCCCTTGGCCAGTCAGGGCCACTTTGGGCCTGAGCCATGCCACTATGTTGCCGACCTCCCAGGCACACTGCCCCTCGGAAGTTTGTACCCCCCACCGGACAGAGTGGTGCTCCATTCCCTGCTCTGTGGGGAGACTTTTTTTTTTTTAACTTTATTTTGGCTTTTTGTTTTTAACTTTATTTTGACTCTTTTCTTACTCGTTTACAAATTTTTTTACGTATGTGTTGGTGATGTGTTAGTGTTCCTGTTTTCTACGCATTTGCCAGTGAAGTGGTTCTAGTAAAGTTGCAGGTGCTTAAAGTTTGCACATCCCCTCATGGTGTGGGGTGTTGGAGGGAAGGTTCTTGGCTGGGGCACATTCTAGCTTGAGACTGAGCCTTGGTTTCATATACATACAGAACTCTGTGGTGAGCCGGTTTTTGTTTTGATGTGTTGATTTTCAGAAGAATGAGGCTGGGGGCTCTCTTGAGGTGCTCCTTGCAAGCTTGAGCTCAGGCTGCAACCCGCACGCTCCCAGAGACCCTCTGCTGGTGGGTCTGAGCTGAGCGTTCCCTGGAGCATGGCGCCCTCTGCCGGGGAGTGGAGTGCCTTGTGAATGCAGCGTAGTCCCAGCTTAACTCTGTGTGCCTAGAGCCAGGGATGCTGATTTCCCTGCTTCTCTGTCAGGGTTCCTGAAACTTAAGTCCAAGGTGGGGTAGCTAGGGGTTGCTTTGGGGCATCAGAGCTCTGTTGTTGGGTTCCCCTGTCACCTTCCACAGCTCTAATCCCCCACCTGGCAGAGGCTTTGCTGTTTCCTAGGGCCTCTCGGGAACCTCCAGAGCACCCTGTACCCCTTCCCTGCATTTGCAGGGTCAGGACGCCTCTGCAGTTAACTGATTGGATTTTGCTAGTGGGATCGTTGGATTTGAGTATGTGTTTAATGAAAAATTTAGAAATGTTGTAAGAGGAAAGAATTTTACATCCTGCCAAATTAAAACCAGAGAGAGACCTTCCAGCTTTAACTGTTGATGTTTTGACTTTTTTAGTTACTGCGGAATACACGATCCTGCTTGCGTGGTTTACTGTAACACCAGCAAGAAGTGGTTCTGTAACGGGCGTGGAAATACTTCTGGCAGGTAGATAATCAGACCGTGCATGTGTCTTTAATCAGTGCTGTGCTCAGATTTGTGTGTAAATTATGGAAATGTTGAAGCAAAAGCACAATATAAAATCACGCTAACAAACCTGGTTTTTTCCCTCCTCTGTGACTGGTTTAACTTGAAACAGATGGTGGTGTGTGAATGCCTTAATGTATTTACCCTTGATTTATTCTCTGTGGTTCTTTTATTATGCAAGTAGGGTTGGCTTAATTCTCGTTCCCAGTTTTTATTTATATTTTTCTGCAAGATGAGCTCCTGGCACGCCCGTTCATCTTCATTACTGGGTGCCTGCGGAGGATGTTCCCAAGACAGTAATGGGCATCCATGGGAGCCGCTTCCTGAGAAGGCTCCCTCTGGCCTTAGCTCATCGGAGCAGTCCTGAGGCTAATACGGGCCAGATCCTGAATCATCGGATTAAATTAAGTTCACTTGACCATCGTCTCTGGGCTTCCCTTCCTGCTGTTGATCAGCAGCAGCTGTGACTGGGTCTCTTGTTTTGTGTTTTATGTTTTGTGTTTGGGGTGAGACCAGTTTTGTGCTGGTGCTTGGATTCCAGAGCAGTATCCAGTCCTGGTGGCTCCTCCAGAGCTGCCGTGCTGTGTGACAGCTCATACCACTGTCACAGAGAAGCAGAGCAGTCTTGTGGGACAGGGCTCCAGGCTGCCAGCAAGAAAGCAGCATCTTCTGGGGTTGATGTTTTGGAGGCATACAGTGACAAAAGCCCATAGGCAGGTTTATTTGCACAGAACCCCCACCCTTCCTGTGTCTTCCACAGCTGCAGGCCAGGCTTCACCATCTCGTGCTGCCTGAGGACACAATGCTCAGATCTCGTGTCATCTTAGAGTTAGTGCAAACCGTGGGATCCTGGTGAAGCAAGAAAGTGGGCTGCTGTTTAATTCTAAAGACTTGAAAGGAAAAGCATCTTCAGGGTAACCAGATTCATGTCCCATTTTCAGAATGTTCTGGGTAATTTCAGCATTACTGTAGTTGCGTTAGTTCCTCTCCTGCAGGAAAAGCAATTAAATAAAACTTCTTAGCTGGCAACCCCAGCTTCCGGTCAGCAGAGCCAAGATCAGGGAAGTGAGTGAAAGGCCTCTAAGAGAAAACAGACTCCATCAGCCAGCACTGAGTGTTTGCATGAGGCCAGATGGTAAAAATGATGGGGCAGCCACTTGCCTTCAGGGAGCTTCCAATGTAATGGGGTGAGGTGGGTGTAGAAAAGACAAGAGGAAGTCAGAGTCTGGTAAAATGCCCGGTTGTGATAGCTTCAGAAGAGTGGGTGCACTGTGGCTGCAAAGAAAGGTGACAGCCCGTGAGATAATGTGACTGGCTCCATGGGCTGGAACGGGCCAGAGAGGGTTAGAATGTGGCGTCTGAGCTGAAGCTCGAAACAGAAGGGGTTTCCCCAAGGTGCGGGTGGGCGGCAGAGCCAGGTGGGCGCACTTGGCATCTGACAGACCCGCAGCAAGGCTGCAGGTAACTGGGAGAGCCAAAGGCAGAGCCATGCGCCACCCGTGGAGCCCAGGCGAGGGTGGCTTGTCTTGGGAAGAGTTGGCAAGCCCTGGGTTTAGGTGAGCCATGCCCGGAAATGGGAGGGGCAGCAGAGTCCTGGCCATGCTGCATGGAGGAAAGAGCCGAGACAGCGGGGTTTCAGGCAGTTCAGAGCCGGCCCTCCGCTTCCTGAGAGTAGCCCTGAGCCCCGCTGCTCAATATGTTTTACTGTCCTCAGGTTTCTAATATGTTTGGTTATCAAGTTTCCTGGCTTGCAGCAAGTTAGGAGGGGCTGTTGCTCCTGGAAGCAGGCACAGGGGCCTGGAGAAGCGACTTCGAAAGAGCAGCAACAGCAGCAGGAGCCGAGAAGCCTCAGCAAGCCGAGAGGAGCCGTGGAAGGGGCGGACCTCCTGCCTCTCCGGGACAGCAGCCTTGGCCCAGCCATAGGTTCATTCAAGCCCCGTACATAGGATTTCAGAAAGCAAGAACTAAAAAAAAGAAGCAGGAACTATGTGAAACATTTTAGGAAAGTTTTCCTTAAAGGCTGTTCAAGTCGGATTGATTTTTGCGCTTAGTGGGGAGCCAGTTCAGGGGCGGGCTGGTCCCCTGGGACGCCAGATGGATGAGGTGTGACCGCCCCTGCTAATGGACTGTGAACGGTACCGGAACTTTTAACGGGGGGCTCGAAAATTGGAAGTGGTGAAAAGCCAAACTTTGGGTGTTAACTATTTATCATTTCCTGGTTTCAGCCACATTGTAAATCACCTCGTGAGGGCAAAATGCAAAGAGGTGACTCTGCACAAGGATGGGCCCCTGGGGGAGACAGTTCTGGAGTGTTACAACTGTGGCTGCCGCAATGTCTTCCTCCTCGGCTTCATCCCTGCCAAGGCCGGGGGGGGGGGGGGGGGGGGGCGTCCATTTAGAGGGGGTGGAGAGGTGTGAGAATATTTGGGGGCTAGGGCTAGTTAGAGAACTGGGAATGCCGAGTAACTCTTTTGGGGTGTGTTGTGGTTAAATCATAAAGAGAATTCTGTAAAATTCAGAATTAACAGTGTTAGGAGTTTTAAGAGTTCAGAGCTCAAGTGCACTGGGAGAGGCAGTGTATTACTAACAATTTAAAGATAATATGGTTACGTAGTAAAGTGTAGGGAACGTCACTTTGGGATGAAAGTTAAGCCTTGTGGGCGGAGGTCATCCTCACCTGGGCTCTCCCTGCCCTTGGTGTTTCTGTAGGCAGCCCTGTGCCAGTCAGAGCAGCCTCAAGGACATCAACTGGGACAGCTCCCAGTGGCAGCCCCTGATCCAGGACCGCTGCTTCCTCTCTTGGCTGGTCAAGATCCCTTCTGAGCAGGAGCAGCTTCGGGCCCGGCAGATCACCGCCCAGCAGATCAACAAGCTGGAGGAGCTCTGGAAGGTGAGGGCCTGCTGAGAATGCAAATCTGCCTCAGCACGGTTCTTGTCCAGGGACAGCTGCTGAGAGATTCTGAAAGGAACTTGAGGGAGAAACTGCAGTCCCTACCTGGAATGGCCCTTTGGTGGAATCCCACAGGCACCTCCTGCCAGGCCTCTGGGAAAGCACAGCTCTGGTTGTTGGAATTTTTCTCTTGTTGCAGAAGAAGAGGGAGAGGGTGGGGGTGGGTGCTGGGAAGGAGGAGGATCAGAACTGGCCCTGGGCAGCTCTGGGTGCACATGTCAGGAGGAGCCGGGCCTGGGGAGGTAGGACTGTGAGGGTGCTGTAAGACCTCGTTGGGCCTGTAACGTTTCTGAGCCAGGGTGACACCAGGCCAGGGGTGAATGTTCAGGGGAGAAGGGGTCCAGGTCACAAAAGGTCAGAGAGGCAGGGCCCATGGCATCTGGATGAGCGGAGGGGAGGGGCTTCCAGGTTGGGTGGTGGGGTGCCTGCCCTGCCCGACAGACCCACTTCTCCAGGGAAGCCCTTCTCTGGTTCTGGCTGTTCAGCTTTTATGATAAAGTTTTAATAGCTGGATTATAAATTTTAATTAGGTGCCCACGTAATCCAAAATCTTAAATGTGAATTTATTTTCACATTGAGCGCAAGTCAGAATATTTCTCAAGCGTCCTCTAGCAAGTTACCTTTCTGTTTCGACTTTTGGATGGCCAGAACTCTTTGACCTTTCCTGTTTATAGCCACACAGCCCAGGTACCGTTCTGTCCCTGCCAGAGAAGAGTGTGTCACCCCAATTGGTGCAGCACAGGGTCAGGAGGAAATTGGGGACCTGGAGGGGAGAATAAGGGCCTCCCCTTTTGTTTACACAACCAGAGAACTAGTGGTCTTTCTGGCAATACGAAAGAGGTATTCTCTCTCCCGGTTCAGGAGCCAGGCGTTTGGTGGTATAGGCCTGTCAGGCTGTGTACCTGGGGTGTCATCGCCAGTATCCACCCTGTTGGTGGAGCCCTGGGCAGGGGAGGGTTAACGGCAACGGCCGAAGGGTGAGCAAAGACCCAGGCCGGTGTCCGCCTCCCTGGACCACATACACTTCCCCGTGTGAGGACCCTCCTCGTGGGGTGGGCACCACCGACCACCGGAGCCCTCTGTACGACGGGCCGACGTCAGCTCGTTCTGAGAAGTGATGGATATGCCTTGTGCTTCTAATGCCTAGTGAGCCTGCCTGTAGTTCCTTTCGTATGCAGAAGAAAATGGGGAAGAACAGGCGCGGTGCTTATCTTCTAGGAAAATCCTTCTGCCACCTTGGAGGACCTGGAGAAGCCAGGCGTGGACGAGGAGCCGCAGCACGTCCTCCTGCGGTACGAGGACGCCTACCAGTACCAGAACATATTCGGCCCTCTGGTCAAGCTGGAGGCCGACTACGATAAGAAACTAAAAGAGTCCCAGGTGATGTGGTGTGTGCAGGAGGGTTTCGGTCATTTTAACACAGCGTCTCTCCTAAGGTCTGGGGAGGGCGGTTTCCTCTGCAAACTGCGGACACTGACGTGGGCGGAGACGCAGTGCCCGGAGAGACGGAACGGTGGATTGAGGGCAGGCGAGGGAGTGACCCTGGGGCAGACGCCTGGTCGCTCAGAGCTAAACACCGGCCTGAGTGTTTTCTGATTTAAAGTCCAACAAAAATCCCTCACAGTCGGGGTAGCGGCCTTTGCCCATGGCTACAAGAGTCAGAGCCGAGGAGCCCCGTGGCACGCCGAGGGCACTCCTGGTACCAGTCTCACGAAGAACACGTCTAGGAAGCGGGAGCTCCGAGGATCGGCCACCAGCTCCCTTCTCCCTCCGCAGTTCACAGAGAAGCCGCCTCTGAGAGCAGACGTCGTGTGGGGGTCTCCTGGTCATCTTGAGCGGGTTCTGGGGGTCCTAATGGCTTCTCTCCCGGATGTGCCCTTGTTGGTGTTGCAGGCTTTTGGGTGCTGCACACGGCACCGTGACATCATGGCTCGTAAGGTCGCCGTAGGGCACGCAGCTGTGGAAACCCAGACACGAGGAGTCCAGGCCCGTGTCTGTGTCTCAGGCTAACAGGGCTCTTATTTTTCATGTGCTCAGACTCAAGATAACATCACGGTCAGGTGGGACCTGGGCCTTAACAAGAAGAGAATCGCCTACTTCACTTTGCCCAAGACTGACTCTGGTAATGAGGATTTAGTCATAATTTGGTTAAGAGGTGATTTTAAGTTTTAAAATATTTGTGACCATAGTAGCATAAAATTCCTAGTTTCGCCCTTGTAAAGTGTCCCTGAATTTGAACTCTTCATGGTGGCAGCCTCGGCACGTGTTGAAAACACTAACTTTCTTGCTGTGTTTTTTCTGTAAGACATGCGGCTCATGCAGGGGGATGAGATATGCCTGAGGTACAAAGGGGACCTGGCACCCCTGTGGAAAGGGATCGGCCACGTCATCAAGGTCCCTGATAGTATCCTTTGTGTGTAGACGGGTGAGCTCGTCCTGAGCACCGGCGGCCTGTGTGGGGGTCGCGGCAAGTAGAGGAGGGGGCATCGTAGGCGGCCTCGGCTGGGGGGCCCCTCTGAGTGGTGTTTGCCACTGAGTCCTTTCTTCAGTTGTGCTCTGAGGGTGCACTGCGTGAGCTGCCTAGCCCGAGGCCAGGGTGCTCCCAGCTCTGTGCCCCAGGGCTCTGGAGGCTCTGCCGGAACCCCGGCCAGGACATGGCCGCGCCGTGCTGGGCGCTGCCCTGGCGCTCACGGGGAGGGCGTGGGAGCTGGCGGCGGGGGGCCGAGACCCTGTGGCGGCGTCCGCTGGTGAGCGTGGGCCGGACGGGCTGGGTCTGCTGTGTTAGGCGCAGAGGAGACTCTTTTTCCCCAGTAACCCAGTGAAGGTTCCTCAGAAAAGTAAACCCAGCTTTTGACGACAATGAAACTTAACTCATTGGCACAGATTATGGCGATGAGATCGCCATTGAGCTTCGGAGCAGTGTGGGTGCTCCCGTGGAGGTGACTCATAACTTCCAGGTGGATTTCGTGTGGAAGTCAACCTCGTTCGATAGGTACGTCCGCCTCGGCCCTGCAGGTGCCACTGCCTCTGCTCTCGGGGCCTTTCTGGGGGCTCAGCTGTGGCCTCCAGCATCCGGGTGAGTCTCCTGCTCTGCGAGGGCCGTGGCTTGCATGTTGCTGACCCCGAGCTTTCCTTCCAGGATGCAGAGTGCACTCAAAACGTTTGCCGTGGATGAGACCTCTGTCTCGGGCTACATCTACCACAAACTGCTCGGGCACGAGGTGGAGGATGTGATCATCAAGTGCCAGCTGCCAAAACGGTTCACGGCACAGGGGCTCCCCGACCTCAACCACTCCCAGGTTCTCACCCATCCGGGGGATGGAAGGGGCCCGGCCGGCAGAGCCTGCTGGGGTGGGTGCCCCCATCCTCCCTGGGAGTGGCTGCCGCCTCATGACTGCCTGTTACCCGAAGGTTTATGCTGTCAAGACTGTGCTGCAGAGACCGCTGAGCCTGATCCAGGGACCACCAGGCACGGGGAAGACGGTGACCTCTGCCACCATTGTCTACCACCTCGCTCGGCAGGGCAATGGGTAGGGCTCAGCGTGGCCCAAGGTGGGAAGGGAGAGGCCTGTCTGCCGGGACGCCTGGGTGCCCAGGCGCCCCTGTTACTGGGCACACTGTGGTTTACATTCTTTGTATGAGATTTGGTCTCTGTGGTTGCTTTTCACAAGCAAGCCCGCTGCTCTGTTAGGGGCCGTGGTGGGACAGCGATGTTGGGCCCTTGTGCATCGCAGAGCTTTGAGAGTCTTTCCGGCGCCAGTGGGGGTGAGGATGCAGGATTTGGTTAGTAGCGTTGCTGCACATGAGAAATGTGCAAACCAGGTGGGAACTGGAAGCTCCAGACCAGTTGGATTTTTAGCTCCTTCAGTTTTGTTCACGCCTAATTTTAGTCTTAGGTCACAGGTTGGGGGCTCCACTGCCTAGGATTCAGAAAGGCAATCCTGGCAGTTCACATTTCCTGAATTGCCTCCGGCTGAGCCCTGACACGTTTGTTCACCTTGTGTTGAAGGCCTGTGCTCGTCTGTGCTCCGAGTAACATAGCTGTGGATCAGCTGACTGAGAAGATCCACCAGACTGGGCTGAAAGTTGTGCGACTATGCGCCAAGAGCCGCGAGGCCATTGACTCCCCAGTGTCCTTCCTGGCACTGCACAACCAGATCAGGAACATGGATAGGTGGGTGTGGGGTAGCCTGCTTCGAGCGTAGTCCCTGGCGACACCTGGCTCCCGTGCGTGCTGACGTGTCGCCGTGCTTCCAGCATGCCGGAGCTGCAGAAGCTGCAGCAGCTGAAGGACGAGACAGGGGAGCTGTCCTCTGCCGATGAGAAGCGGTACCGAGCCCTGAAGCGCACCGCCGAGAGGGAGCTGCTCATGGTGAGCTCTAAACCACTGGGCTGCTTGGTTCCGTTTGCCTGTAGGACCTGTTTCAGTATGCCGAGCAGACCGTGGTGCCTTTACGTCAGTTTATTTTGGTTTTGAGAAAGGACTTCGATTGCCTTCTCAGTGCTTACACATCTTGGCCTGTAGGTGGGTCCGGAACACCCTCCTGCTCTTTTATAACCAACCAAGGTTTCCCTAGCTCAGCACTGCCTCTCAGAGGCTGTCTCGAGGCACAGAACCACATCTGTGCTGAGAGGTTTTTGTGACGAAGCACGATCACTTAGGATCTCAGAAGCTAGTGCCACTCAGATGGAGGCTGAGTGCGCGCGCCTGGCCCAGCTGTGCAGCCTAGACGAAGTACTGTCCAGGTGGGACAGTGGCCTGTTTCCGTAGATGTTGGAGAGGGTGCGAACCATTGTCCTGTCCCACCTGCCCTTTGGGACCTGGTAGCATTTACCATGCAGGTTCCCTGATGCCTTGCTTGCTCTTGTCTCCAGAATGCAGATGTCATCTGCTGCACATGTGTGGGTGCAGGGGACCCGAGGCTCGCCAAGATGCAGTTCCGCTCCATTTTAATTGACGAGAGCACCCAGGCCACTGAACCAGAGTGCATGGTCCCTGTGGTCCTTGGCGCCAAGCAGGTGGGCCATTCATCGTCGTCCTGTTTGAAAACCAGTGTGTTCTCTCGTTCCAGTTCCGTGTCATTCTCAGTGCTGGGGATGTTTTTAATAATGCTCTGTAGTGCCGTGTGATGTCCTGGCAGAGCAGAGGGGTGCCCAGCGGGCTCACTGAGGGAGGGGTTCTTGGAAGGATGCTTTCCCCCACAGAACACCTCTGTGGGTCCTGAGTGCAAGTCTTCTTCTGTTGTTTCATATGTAGGTTCCCCTGTTATCCAAAAGTAAAACACTCTCATAAGTAAAACCTCTCATAAGCCAAAATGGGATAAGGCGAAGAATATCCCTGCTCTCTGAAAATTCATATTACACCACTTTGCTTTTACAGAAGACCTACGTTAGTACCTGTTTTTGACAACCGAAAGAAATCTGAAGATTTTTGCTTTTCCGACAAAAGCTGTTGCCGTACTAACATAGGTCTTTCGTAAAAGAGAAGTGACAGGACACGAACTTGTTTAGGAAAGCTGGATATCTGAATGTGGTGGGCGGTTTCCCATGCTGGTCAGCTCTCACTGCTTGAATTCCCATGGCTGGGTGGTTGTATAGCACCAGGGCCCTTTCGTGCCCCCTGAGTGGACATCTGTGCTGTTTCATACTTGAGCTCCTCACCTGTGTGGGCCTCTCGCCACAGCTCATCCTCGTGGGTGACCACTGCCAGCTGGGCCCCGTGGTGATGTGCAAGAAAGCAGCCAAGGCTGGACTATCTCAGTCGCTCTTCGAGCGCCTGGTGGTGCTGGGCATCCGTCCCATCCGCCTCCAGGTCCAGTATCGGATGCACCCTGCGCTCAGCGCCTTCCCATCCAACATCTTCTACGAGGGCTCTCTCCAGAATGGCGTCACTGCAGGTAGTGCTTAGCCCACCGTGGGGGGCCTGGAGGGAATGCGGCCTGGGGAGATGAAACCCGTTATCACTGCCTAAGCGGCCTTATGTGGTGATCACTTCTGTGTAGGGGGCACCTCAGAGAACTGCGGTCGTCTGCGGGACGGCATGTCCATTCTGGGCTGTGGGACATCCCTGGCGTGTGGGCAAGGGGAGTTTGTCCTGGTAAAATGCAGTCACTACCTGAGAATTCACACGGGGGGCATATCACACAGCGGACAGAGCTGGAGGTGTCAGAGCGGACCATTCCTCCCACTCCTTACCCTGTTGTTCCAAAACCCGGGCCCTGGGGCTTCACAGGGCTGAGGTCAGAACTACTCTCCTACTGATACTGAGGCATCACGTGCCATGCGGACGCTCGTGCTGAGGGTGCAGAAGCAACCCTGGAGGGCCGGCTGGTGCCTCGGCAGGAGTGGGGACAGTGCTGCCAGACTGCCATGTGTCGTCCCCGCCACATGCTTGCAGCAGGCAAGACCCTGAATGCATCAGTGAAGAGAACTCACTTTGGGCACATCTGTATGACCCTGTGCGTGTTGAGGTGGGGAGTTCTTCTAAGACACTTAGCAGGTGTGGTAGGTGTTTTTAAAAGGACTCAGGGACACAGTGTGGTCAGTCATTGAGACTGGGGTGTTCAGCAGGTGCTTTCCCAGAAATGATCAAAGTGAGTCAGCCTGTGGCTTCAAGGAAAACAATTGACAGTCTTTATCTCCAGCGTTAAACCTGAGGGTTCAAAATGAGAAGCAGAATTTTGGAAAACTCCTGAGTCTGAACTGGGCCAACCAAGTCTTTCCAACGCCGAGTGGCTTTTCTGATGAGATCTTTGGTAGTGACAAATGTCTGTGAAACATGTGAGTCTTTGGGAGCTCTGCTTGACTTGGTGAGCAAGTACTTCCCATTCTGATGGCCAGCAAGGGGGTTAGAAAGTCAGAGGCCATCCCAAGGGCAGGCAGAGGAGAAAAGCCATCATCACCAACTTGCAGGGTGACCTCATGTCCCGTTTTGGTCTGGAATCAGGCAGAATCCCACGGTTGTAGGGAAAGTTATAAAACACTCTTCCCTTTTCCAACTACGTGCATCTGTGAGGCCTGATCATCCTGCAAGGGCTGATGGGTGATTGAGCACAGAAGCAGAGTCAGCCACAGCTGAGTTGCAGAAACTCAAGAGATCTATCTTTTAGTGGGAATTACTATTTTTCATAAAAAGTGTTTTTGCTGATATGTTTATTTTTAAAGGAATTCATAAATATTTTGTTTCTGGGTTTTAAAATATAGTAAATGTCAGTAGACATAAACTATGGAAATGGTAGCTGCTTGGATTCCTCAGTTTTTAAGCTGTATAAGGGGTCCTGAGACTGGTGTTTTTTTGTTTTTGTTTTTGCCTTTTTTTTTTTTAAGATTTTTATTTATTTATTTATTTGACGAGAGAGAGAGAGACAGCGAGAGGGAACACAAGCAGGGAGAGTGGGGGAAGGAGAAGCAGCCTCCCCACCGAGCAGGGAGCCTGATGTGGGGCTTGATCCCAGGATCCTGGGGTCATGAACTGAGCCAAAGGCAGACGCTTAACAGCTGAGCCACCCAGGTACCCCCTGCGACTGGTGTTCTTAATGTCTGGTTAATTCTAGCAGCCTGCCATGTCGGCCTCATCTGGCCCACCGTCTAGGTGAGATGGAGGCTGAGTGCGCGCGCCTGGCCCAGCTGTGCAGCCACGGCTCAGTCCCACTGTGAGGTCCTGGGAGTAGATAGCACTATGACTGTTACCATCACCGTGACGCTTACAGCATTGCTGGTCCATTGGGTGGTGGGGCTGAGAAGAGCCAGGCCACAAGGAGCTTGTTTGAAATTTGACGCTAGTTGGGAAAGCCACCACTTAGCACCGATTCTGGCCCTTGCTGGCCCTGCTCTGCCTGCCTCCATGGCTGGTGGAGCGGCTCTGGGGGGCAGGGAGTGGGGGGGGGGTGGCTCCTCCCTGTTCTGTCCTCCGTGCCCGGCACGTGGTCAGCACCTGGTAAGTACATATGTGTATATATTTATTTTTCAAAGATTTATATATTTTAGGGGTGCCTGGGTGGCTCAGTTGTTACGCGTCTGCCTTCAGCTCAGGTCACGATCCCAGGATTCTGGGATCGAGCCCTACATCGGGCTCCCTGCTTGGGGATAAGCCTGCTTCTCACTCTCCCGCTTCCCCTGCTTGTGTTCCCTCTCTTGCTGTCAAATACATAAATAAAATCTTTAAAAGACAACAACAACAACAACAAAAAGATTTATTTAGAGAGAGCACGAGCAGGAGGGGCAGGGAGAGGGGGGAGAGAATCTGAAGCAGATTCCACGCTGAGCTCAGTGCCCAATGTGGGGCTTGATCTCATGACCCTGAGATCGCGACCTGAGCAGATGCCAGGAGTCGGGCACTTAATTGACTGTGCCACCTAGGCGCCCTGAGTACATATTTTTAAGTTCTTCGTTAAAGTGTAAAAAAGTGCTCAAATCCTAAGTGTTCATCTTAGTGAGTCTTCTCTAAGTGAACCACATCTGTGTAATTAGTATCTGAACCCAGAACACAGCCTGACCAGTTCCCAGGAGCCCCCTTGAGCTCCACGGTGGCCCCTTTCCAAGGCAGTGCTGGCACCCACCCAGACCCCTTCTTGGGATAGCCTGACATTAGCTCTGGCAGGAGCATTTGCACTACAGAAAATGGCGGGTGTTATAGACCAACCCTGCCCCCACCACCCCCAGTGCTCAAACGTTTGCCAGCAGCTCCTGTGTTAATGTGCCACTGAGCTAGCTGGTTGGCTACTGCCCTCGCTAGAAGGGTGGAGACGGACGTGGCCTCTTTCTCAGCTGCATAAAGTGGATCATTGGTGTTTGGCTGTTTTGATGTAAAAATGACATTTTTCTCATACTGGTCTATTGATCAGGTGCAGCTCCAGAATTCCCAAAGGGGTGAGTGGGGGCAAGTGAATGGACAAGCTAATTTGTGAAATTATAAGGAAACGCACAGGGCCCAGAATAGCCAAGGTGAAGAGCTCAGTGGGGTGGTGGCTTCCACGAGCAGATGGCCTGAGTTACTGTAGAACTGCGGTTGCTGGGGTAGTGTGGGCATGGTGCCCAAGGTAGAATCCTGAGGCAGACCCACCCATCTGTAGGCTTTGGTCTGTGACGGGAAGAGATTGACTTAGCAGTGTCATCCACAAAAGCCAGTTGGAGGGACTTAGTGGGTCCTTTAAGGCACCATAGTAAAGCTTCTGGAAGAAAGCAATATCTTTGTGACCCTGGGGTAGGCGGACATTTCTTAAACAGGCCACAGAAAGCACCAGCCGGTGAGATAACGTTCAGTGAGTGAGTCAGCCTTGTGCACTGGGCAGCTGGATGTTGGTATGTGCAGCTTCACTGCATCTGGGGCGTATCAGGGCGGTGGGCCCGCTTGGGTGGCCTCCTCAGGGCCCTGTTGACCAGGGTGTCTTGCCTGAAACCTGCTGCTGACTGCTTTAGCACGGGCTCCTGCCTGGGACGGGACGGTCTCTGTGCTGCTCCCTCTGCACGCACTCAGGATGGGCTGTGGCTTTCTTCTCTAATGGGAAGTGTTGCCTCTTTTCCCTCCCCGGTGACAGCGGACCGAGTGAAGAAGGGGTTTGACTTCCAGTGGCCCCAACCTGATAAGCCAATGTTCTTCTACGTGACCCAGGGCCAAGAGGAGATCGCCAGCTCAGGCACCTCCTACCTGAACAGGTAAGCGGAGACTTGCCCTCAGTGTCTGTTGGCTTCAGCGGCAGCTTGGCGAGTCGCCGCAAACCGCCTCGCACGTGTTCTTTTTCCACCGTGGTTCTGAAGCTTTTCCTCGCCCTTCTCGTCCCCTCTCTGTGTGGACACCTAGACCAACAGCTGTTTCCACTTTGCATCTTCAGTGTGTGTTCCTTTGTTGAGCAGATATCGCTAAGCCCACGTGTGAACTTCTCCCGTCCCCTTGACTCCCTTGGTAAATGATGGGGAGCCAGGCCGTGGGTGCGGCGGGCAAAGCCTTCTCGGGGCTGCCCAGGAGGTGGAGCCGCCCCGTACCTCCCACGGCCTCCAGCCTCGGTCTCCGGGCCCTGGGGGACAGCACAGGAACTGAAAGGTGACTTTTCTCAGGACGGAAGCTGCCAACGTGGAGAAGATCACCACGAAGCTGCTGAAGGCCGGAGCCAAGCCTGACCAGATTGGCATCATCACCCCGTACGAGGGCCAGCGCTCCTACCTCGTGCAGTACATGCAGTTCAGCGGCTCCCTGCACACCAAGCTCTACCAGGTGCACGCCCAGCTGGGCCCACTGGCTCCCCCGCCGATGTGGCCCTTGAGCTGACTGCCTGGCCTGTGGCTGGTGCCAGTGCCTCCCTGGGAGGGCACGTGTTCCTTCGGGTTTTTCTCAGGATGGTTTTCAGAGCAAAACTGAAAATAGTTCCAAGTCGGAACTGTCCGGTGTGATTATGTGCCAGCCTTATGCTGAATGTCCGTGGTCGTGAAAATGCCATCCACTCTCGTACCATCGTGCCTGGGTAGGATGTCCAGCACGTGTGTGCCAGAAGGGTGTGGGACACTGTGATTCTCTAGGTAGCGACCGAGTGACGATGACAGGTGGTCTCTATTAACTTGGGTGCAGTCTAAGGCTTTTTGTGGCAAGCATGTATGCTTTTCTTATTGGGAAATGAATTGCCACAGTTAAAAAGGCAACCGAAACGCAGGAAGGCCAGGAGAGTGGGGCCAAGGACCAAGAAGGCCCAGTGGGAGCAGGTCCAGCCAGAGGGGCTCCTTCCTTGCTGCCCGGAGGCTGGCACTAGGGGCTCTGCAGGCTTCAGGTCCCAGGCTCCTTGGTGGGATTGGACAGGGCATCTCAACAATGCCCCCACAGTCTGAGGGTCTTTGAAGGCAGCCAGCTGGCTGACTGTGACCATGTGTCCTGTGTAGGAGGTGGAGATTGCCAGTGTGGACGCGTTCCAGGGGCGAGAGAAGGACTTCATCATCCTCTCCTGTGTACGAGCCAACGAGCACCAAGGCATCGGATTTTTAAACGACCCCAGGCGGCTTAATGTGGCCCTGACCAGAGCGAGGTACGGAGAACTGGTTCCCATTGGGCCTTGCTCCTGGCAATGGGAGTTTTTCAGAGGGACTTTCCCCTGGTGCTGGGAGGGTCCGCCCAAGAACTGCTCCCCGCCTGGTTTGCCTCTTCCTCCGGTTCTTCTCCTCGAACCACAGCTGAACCTTGGGCTGCACGCAGGGTAGGACTGGGCTTCGCCAGTGCCAGAGGTCAGAGCGCTCCCAGCAGCAGTTGAGAGAGAAGGCCTCCCCATGAGAGGCCTTTGTTTCATGTCCTGCTGGGTTTGTGTGGACTGTTTTGTGGGAAGGGTCATGTAGGCCCCCCCCTTTTTTTTTTAAGATTTTTATTTATTTATTTGACACAGAGAGAGAGATTACAAGTAGGCAGAGAGACAGGGAGAGGAGGAAGCAGGCTCCCTGCTGAGCAGAGAGCCCGATGCGGGCCTCGATCCCAGGACGCTGAGATCATGACCTGAGCCGAAAGCAGAGGCTTTAACCCACTGAGCCACCCAGGTGCCCCATGTAGGCCCTTTTGATCTAAGATTAAAACCCACTAGCATAGGGGCGCTTGAGTGGCTCAGTCATTAAGCATCTGCCTTCGGCTCAGGTCATGGGTCCTGGGATCAAGCCCCGCATCAGGCTCTCTGCTCAGCAGGGAGTCTGCTTCTCTCTCTCCCACCTCCCCAGCTTGTGTAAAATCTTTAAAAAAAAAACAACAAAACAAAACCAACCCACTAGTGCAGGTTATGTCCCCATGGGGACGTTTAATCCCTGAGTCTAATCTTTTGGTCTTGTCTACATTTTTGGCCCTAGAATGTAATGTTTTTTGAAGTAACGATGATAGCAGAGGAGACCCAGGGAATAAGGTGGCCCTTTGTCACCCTTGAGTAAAACCAGACCGCAGCTACCCCCATTCCAGCCGGAAGTCAGGCTCGTTTCCCACGTTGGTTCCTTCCCCTGTCAGGGCACGTTGGTTGTTATTTGTTACCGCCTCCCCACGCCCCCTTCTAGGCTGTTGTCTTGTTTGGTGGCCAACACTGGGGTATGGGGGTCCTGAAACAGCTGGGTAGGGTGAGCATCCACCAGAGAAGCCAGTCCCCGGCTCGGTCACTGAGGTCTGTGCCCAGGCCTGTTGGGGTTTCTGCAGCTAACCTCTCAGGAGGCCGACCCATGGCTGCAAACAAGGAGACTTGTTTGAGCTCTCTGCTTGTGGGGGGGTTTTGATGTCTGAGCGCCTCAGAAATTGTCTGCAGGTATTCCCAGTGTGCTATGGGCAGCTTGCGTGGTGGGCCCCAGCGCCAGGTCACCGTGACCAGCGGTGTGCTCGTCTGTCCCCGGCACTCATGGTGGGCGCTGTGGGAGGTAGACGGGGTGCCAGGAGAGCAGCCTGTCACCTTGGGTGTGGATTTTGAGTTTTTGTTCAGTCTTGCTTCATTGTGTTACATGCTGTTCCACTCACCATGCAGAGCTCCAAACACTGTGTTTTCCTGCCCACACCTTGCAGGTATGGGGTCATTATTGTGGGCAACCCAAAGGCCCTGTCCAAGCAGCCGCTCTGGAACCACCTGCTGAACTACTATAAGGAGCAGAAGGTGCTGGTGGAGGGGCCCCTGAACAACCTGCGGGAGAGCCTCATGCAGTTCAGCAAGCCCAGGAAGCTGGTCAACACCATCAACCCGGTGAGCGGGCGGGCAGGGCGGTGCATGGGACATAGGGCCCAAGCTCGTGTTCCTGGCATGTGGCAGTGGGTGGCGGCAGGTGTGAGCTGAGGGTGGGCACGCATGTCCGGGTGGCCTGTTGTCACAGATTTCCCGGGCCCCATGTCCCCCAAGCTTTTTGACTTGGCCTTTTGGGATGCAAAGTCCTGGGGTGGCACCTAAGAGGTAGACACAGGCAGTTAGGAAACCTGTGAACCCAAGGTGCTCTGGGGGACCTAGAAGCTGTGATGCTTCTTGAGGAAAAGCCTGAAGACAGATCCGTTCAGCATCAAAGGCTCGGTCTGTGGAGAAGGGGTAGGCAAGGCCCAGAGCCCACCAGCCAGCAAGCCTGGGGGTTGGCCTAGGCATGGCCTGGCCCGCAGAGCTTGAGAGAGTTCTTCTGTCGAGGTGGTAAATTCCTCACCTATCTGAACCCTTTGCAGGGAGCCCGGTTCATGACAACAGCCATGTATGACGCTCGGGAGGCCATTATCCCGGGATCAGTCTACGATCGGAGCAGCCAGGGTGAGTCTGCTCTGTGGGGGACCACGCTGGCCCTGTGGATGTTGATCGTTCCCACACGTGCAGCTTTCGGCCCTGTCACTCCTGGGGTGACCTCCCAAGCCTCAGTCCACAGAAATCTGCCTGACAGTTCCTTCTCACCTTCCCTTATCTGAAATCAAAGACTTGGTTTTTGTTAGCGTCTAAATGCATTGTGGTTTTGGTGTTTTGTTTTTTTTTTTTTTTAATATCCGAACTCTGCTTGTGGAGGTTTGCAAGCAAATACTGTAGCTCTGCCTATTTGCTCCTGGGCCCCAGGTCACAGTGCTTCCCATCCACCCTGCCCTTGGTTTGCCCACTCAGTGGGAGGGGGCACCCCTGCAGCTCCTCCAGGCCGCCCACAGTCTCAGTTCCAGTTTCACTGGCCTTCCCGTTTCCACTTGCTCTCCTGTGTGGGGTCTCTGTCCTGAGGCTGAGCCTTATCCCTCCTGTGTGCAGTATCTCCTCTTAGCCAGTGTCTAGGTGGTTCCCATTCATCCCCCAGGTCCCTGCCTCCTGGGACAGTCTCCACACCAGCCTCTACAGAGGGTGACTTGCTCACCCAGGTGTTTGATGCCACAAGCCTGCATTTTACACTGAGCTTTGTCCTCTTGTGAGCTCAGTGGCCATCCTGGGGCCAGGTGCGCCCCAGCAGTTCCTCTCACGTGTGAAGTGGGCAAGCCCCCTTTCCTTACTTGCCCAGGATTCTCCTGGTTGTTGGGCTCAAGTGACCGATGTCATTGCCACATCCAATGAATTGCCGTGTCAGGTGCTCTGGGCCTGTCTTTCATCCTTGAGCTCCCCATGGGTCCGGCCAAGGCTCGCAGCTCCTGGGAGCGGACCAGAAGGCCATGCTGTCCTGCCTTGGGTCCCTTTGACTTCCCAGCCCTGGGGCAGCTCTGTGCAGATTGCAATATGCCTAGCCCGGGAGTGCCTGGGGGGCCTTCATTTTCAGTGGGATCCACTGGTCTGTCCACTTGGGTGTTTTCTTCCTTTTGGTGCTAATGGTGGGGGCGGGGGGGAGTACGGGTAACGAGTATAAAATTTTCCCCGTAAAGAACTTTTTTTTTTCAGTTGGAAATGTAACATAGCTTCAGTCTTGTGGATGCTTGTTGTCCAGGGAATTATCCAAATCCCCTGGGAGTAAAGGCTTGTTCACGGGAGCCAGCCCCGGGGAGGCTGTCAAGAGTGGGGGTCGAGTCGTGAGATTCTCTATCACTCTGGTGACTTTGCTGTCGGGCTGCATCGAGAAACACTGTGACAGAGCAGTGGCAGGATGAGAGTGACATTCCAGGCGTTCCAGCTGCCGTTTGCGGGTCAGGCGGTAGGCTCAGTGGGATGTGGCGGTGACGTGCCTGCCGTCCACCTTGTGTCTTGCAGGCCGCCCCTCAAACATGTACTTCCAGACCCACGACCAGATCGGCATGATCAGTGCGGGCCCCAGCCATGTGGCCGCCATGAACATTCCTATTCCCTTCAACCTTGTCATGCCCCCCATGCCACCACCAGGGTATTTTGGACAAGCAAACGGGCCAGCAGCAGGTGAGCGCCCAGCGGCAGCATATCGGAAAAAGCACGTTGGTGTCGGAGTTTGTTCACCTCTGGGCTTTGGGCAGTTGGGCTTGTCGGTTGAGTGCAGATCTCTTTCAAGGAATCTGTGGACTTCTGTCTTTCAGGCCGGGGTACCCCAAAAGGCAAGACTGGTCGTGGGGGGCGCCAGAAGAACCGCTTTGGGCTCCCTGGACCCAGCCAGACGAATCTCCCCAACAGCCAGGCCAGCCAGGACGTGGCATCGCAGCCGTTCTCCCAGGGTGCCCTGACCCAGGGCTACATCTCCATGAGCCAGCCCTCCCAGATGAGCCAGCCTGGCCTCTCCCAGCCCGAGCTGTCCCAGGTGAGCAGGGAGGTCAGAATACCTGGGGCTGAGCCCCCACACTCACCCCTGCAGGCCTGAGCACCGCTCCCTCTGGCCTCCTGCATAGATCTGCCCTCAGCAGGGGGACTGTGGGGTCTGAAGCGTCACACTCCCACTGCGGTCTCAGGCAGCAGGCTTGGCTGACCTGTGTCCAGTGGTGACGTAACCAGTGTGGGTCTCCTGTGGCTTCGAAACGGGGTTTTTCAGATCCTTCTCTGGGGCAGGTTCTTGAGGCTGGAAGGATGTCAGCACATCCGCCAAGGGAATGCTTATTATCTCCCCAACTTTGTTTTTCAGGACAGTTACCTTGGCGATGAGTTTAAGTCACAGATTGATGTGGCGCTGTCGCAAGACTCCACGTACCAAGGGGAGCGGGCATACCAGCACGGCGGAGTGACAGGGCTGTCCCAGTACTAGAAGGCAAGCTGACCCCCGCAGGAGGTCTTTTATCGGGTTCTGGACTTGATGGGAAATAGGGAAACATGTAGTAGGGGTCTCAAGTCCCCAGGAGGCCAGCTTGTCCTGTGGCCGGTTATTTTGGCCCCCTGTGCATCTGCTCGTGGTGGCAGGGGTATAGGGGCTTCATCACAGCTCCTTGCGCAGCAGTCCTTTCCCGACTCCTAGGACTCCGTGAGGAAGGGGTGGATGTGGGAGTCCTGGCCCCAGCTGCATGGGGCACCTCTGCACGAGGGGCTTCGGGGTGCTAAGACCGTGACATAGGGTTCCCCCGAATGTGGTGTGACCAGAGCTGGGTGAGCCTGGGCCCGGTCCTCTACCTGTGTGTGTGGTGGGTGAGTGGGTGCTTGGCTTCCTTTTCTTTGGGTGAAGAGTCACTAGTCTGGGCACCCGGCCAGCCTCCAAGGTCCCATTTCACAGGTGCACTGTGGAGCAGGGGGAGGAGCCCTGCACCTTTGCCCCGCCCCCCCCAGCTGCTCTGATGGCCCCTTGCCCTCCTCCCTCCCTGCAGGTGGCAGCGGAAGAGCTAAGCTATGTGGCTTAGTCCATCAGCATCTTATTCTGGGTAATAAAAAATAAAAATAAATGGATACCTGTTTTCCACTGCTAAAACTGAAGCACCACTGTGAGCAACAGGAGAGGGAGAGGAGCACCCGAGGGAAAGAGGAGCCCGAGACAGAGCGAGCGCCCACTGCTGGCCCGCGGCGGCGAGGAGAAGGAGAAGGGAGAGCGGGAGGCGGGCGGCCAAGGAGGACCGCCCACCAGCGAGCCCTGCCAGCCCCGCTCGCCAAGGAGGCCCAGCGCTCGCCGCGTCCACACCTGGGTCTGCGACCAGGGCGGAGGGAGGAAGACCCTCATCTCAGAGTAGCCCTTTCCTCTGTTCT
This sequence comes from Ailurus styani, assembly GCA_002007465.1. Classification (NCBI taxonomy): domain Eukaryota; kingdom Metazoa; phylum Chordata; class Mammalia; order Carnivora; family Ailuridae; genus Ailurus; species Ailurus styani. Next base: position 8,062,371 of record LNAC01000008.1, on the reverse strand, counting down.
TTTCTTTCTGTTTCTCTTTTATTGAAAGGGGACTACGTTTTAGCAGGAAAAACTTCGCATTTCTGTGCCGAGCAGGCTCCTTGCCGGGGCGGCCGTGCCGGGAGAGCCCCGCGGAGGCGTGGGTTCTGTCCCCGCCAGCTCTGAAACTGCCCTGGTCACGCTGCCTGTGTTCTAGAGGGTTTCATTTAAAGAAAACACGGTGTTTTGGGTTTTTCTGTTTGTTTTTAAAGATTCTTTCAAAGGAGTACTGAAAAATATACTTTCCTGAGTTTGTCTCTCAAATCTTAGTGGTGGACCTGGGAGATGCGAGAAACTTCCAGAAACGAAGTTTAAGCAAGCCAACACATCTCAAGATTAGAATCAACACCAGTGACGGGATCGCGAGGAGGATTTTTGTTTTCAGTTTTAGCTTCCAGCGGCTTCTCCCTGCAAATCAGGGCGGTGAGAGAGCACGGTCTCGTCCCGGGCCAGGCAGCCCCACAGTCTCCGCTGGACTCTGAGAAGCACTGTGCTTCCCACGCGCCGCGGACTCGTGCCCCACCCACCCTGGGACGGGCCTTGGTCAGGACTGGCTGTGAGGCCAGAGGGTGGGCAGGTGGCTGTTCCATGGCCAGTGGCTTCTTCCCCAGGGTCCTTTCTGAGGATTTGGTGGAAGACAGCAGCCAAGAGGACCCATCCCCAGGGAGGCACCCACAGTCCCTGTGGCTGGTTGGACACGCCGAGTGCCCCACCTACCTTGTTCTCTACCCCACACTCCAAGTGGGGAGACCTTCTACCTGTGGGTACGGCTGTGATGGGGTGGGGTGATTTCTGCTTTTTTTGGGTAAAGGAGTAAGTTTCAGAAATACGTTGGTTCTACGCCAAAGGGGCTTGGAGCAGTTTGTCACATCAGCTAGTAGAGGGGGCTTCTATCTGGTGGGGTCTGGGCCACGACTCAAGAAGTTACCGTAGCTGGGAGGGCCACCCCCAGCCCCCTGCGCACCACGGTGGGGTAGTAGTCTCCCTGACAACCACCTCTTTGGGGACCATGCCCTGCCTCCCCACTCCCCAGCCCCTGGTGACCCTGACAACCCCACCCCCAGCTTCCCCGTCCCATTGAGGCCAACACTGGCTCTCATCAAACCCTCCAAATTCCAGCTTGTCCTTGGGAGATGGGGACACACAGGCCACCTTCCTTCTGGCAAGGCCTCTTATTTATTACCATTGCTGTAGGGCTTTCGGTTTCCCCCTTCTTTTGATAGGCTACATAGAGGCATAGAGTTTGGATAGGTTTCCGCTATGACCCCTTGTGCGACACACCCTGTGGGCAACACCTGTGCCCACCCCCCCGCCC
>LNAC01000008.1:8041551-8059537 GCA_002007465.1 Ailurus styani | reverse complement strand
AGGTTCCACGGCCGACAGATCGAAGACGACGGTCCACTCAGGGCACTGCCCCGCGGCCCAGGCGGGCTCCGGGGGCCGGGTGGGCGCACCTAAGGAGGCAGGGAGAGGGCTGGGCTTGCGCTGCGCCCCTGCCCGCGAGGGCGTTTCCGCTGCGGCCCGGGAAAGCCGAGCGCCTGGGGCTGGGGGCGCCAACTGTTAGAAGGCGTCAAATGGTGTGAAGTGGAGCGCGGGGGGCGGGGAGTGAGAGTGGGGGGCAGGGCATCGCTTGCAAGTAAGAGGAGGCCCGGCCCGGTGCTAGGCGGCCTGCCCACGGGACCCAGGCAGGGCGAGAGATGAACGGATGCCTGGGCCCCGTGGGGAAGCGATGCTGGAGAGGTGGTATCTGCAGGAAAGGCATCAAATGGTGTGAAACAGCGGGGGGGGCGGGCGGAGAGGGGATAGTGGGGGCAGGGCTTCAGCGGCAAGCCAGGGGGCCTTGCCCGGTGCAAGGGAGCCTGGCCTTGGGACCACTCCAACCGGTCCCGGCAGGTGCCCACGAGGAGGAATCCATGGAGTGCAGGGGGGCCAGGTTTCTCATGGGCTGGACGGGGCGGGTGGGGACATTCGGAGCTGCTCTGGCCTCCCCCCACGCGGCGCTGGAGGCTCGCAGAGGGGCGCACAGCGGGGTCTCGGCCTCCCCGACACACGCCCCCAGCGCAGGCCCCACTCACCGCGGTCCGGGATGTGGCGCACGATGTTTCCGGCGACCCCCAGCTCCTCCACGTGGCACGGTCTCAGGGTGGTCTCCTGGGGCATCCGCCGCGGGCCCACCCTGGCCTCCTGGGGGTCCCGGTGGCGGAAGAGGCGCCACATAACGGGGGGTACGGGCCGAGGCGTGGGGGCGCCCCGGTGCACGTCGGGCAGCCCGAGAGCCTGGAGCAGGGCGGCGGCGGGGCCCGGGGGCGCTGGGGCGCGGGTTGGGGGCAGTGACGGCAGCAGCAGGGCCAGGAGGAGGAAAAGGACTGGGCGGCCAGGACGGCGTTGCGGCGGTGGCATCTTCCTCGCTGGCTGCGGCCGGACGAGTGCTCAGGAGCCGCCGGGCACCCTCGACTTGCAGGCTGGAGGCGGGGCCGAGGTCCCTGGAGGGGCCTGGACGGAGGTCTGGGGCTGGGCGGGGTCAGGGCCCCGGGGGACGTGGCCGCGGTCCTGAAGCCGGAGGGGGGGAAGACCCCCGGGGGCGGGGTCTCCGGGGGTGCGCGGCAGCGGTCCAGGGGGAGGTGACCGGGAGTGGCCAGGGCCCAGATGGGGCGGAGCGGGACGGAGCCAGAGTCCCGGGAAAGGGGCGTGGTCGGTCCCCGGGGAGCGCGGGCGGGCGGGTCTGGGTCCTGAGGGGTGGGACGGTGATCAAGGAATTCAGAAGCGCTTGTCTTTCACCAGGCCGTTCCTCAGCGGCTTCCTGGGGGGCCAGAACCGGGCCCAGGTTAGCCCGGGGACCCCATGCCTCCGCACACCACCCTGTCTCGCCTGCATCGCCCTCCACATCCCTTCCTCCTGCCAGGCTGCGGCCCACCTGGCTCCTTCCTCCCTGCCCACACGGCCATAAGACCTTGCCTTCCGCCTAGTGGGCATGGCTTCTCCCAATCAAACCCTCCTCTCTCCTCCCGCCTGAGCTACCCACGGCGACCGCCGGAGGGCTTTTGCCCTGATTTACCCCCACGGCTTGGCTCTGGATAAACCCTGCACTTTACACTCCTTCCCTTCCAGAGAAGGGCCAAAACTGGCCAGAGCTCCCTGATGCTCCACCCAGAGTAGGGCTCCTCTCCAGCCCTGTGGCCCCGGCTGGCTCACAGCCCAACAGGTAAAGTCTTCACAGCCCCCGGGATTCTCCATCCACTGGCCTCTGTCTACATCTGCCACAGCCCCTACTTTCCTTCCACGTTCTGAAAACAAGGTTATGCAGTGTTTTAAAACTCGTATCAATATGGTAAGTGTTCGCCAGAGAAAGGCCCCTACCTGCTAAATAACATATGGTTTGCATATTTCAAACTATACAGACGTCTTCTGGGGGCTCCCGGGTTGCCCAGTCCCTTAAGTGTCTGCCTTCAGTTCAGGTCACGATCTCTGGGGCCTGGGATGGAGCCCCACGTCGGGTTTCCTGCTAAGCAAAGAGTCTGCTTTTCCCTCCCCGTCTCCCTCTGTGATCTTTCTCTCTCTCCTGCTCTCAAATACAATCTTTAAAAGAAAAAAAAAAGATGTCTTCTGCACCCTAATGCCCCAAAAAGTCGACAGTGAGATTGCTGCTGTGCGCACCACTGTTCTCCATAAATTTCCATTTTCCCTGCCTGAATCAGTGGCAGGTCTCGGGTTCCGACTTGGGGTCTGCGCAGCACCACCTTACCGGATCCCACAAGGGTTTCCGTCCCTGCTCCTTGGCGCCTTGGTCAGCATCTGCTGGTGCTGAAACAGCATCTTACTGACTGGTCATGACATTGGCTACTCCTGTTCCCACTTCAGGGAGCCCCTCATGCCTTTGCACATCCGTCTGTGTCTTTGTAGAAGTGGGTTCTACATACAGTCCGGTTTACGGACACATGTATTAAGTTTTTTGAGCTTGTACTATAGTCTCATGATCTAGACATCAGAAAGCACAGAGAACTCACAGTTTGCCTGAGCCGCTCCTGGAAATCAACTTGGGTTTCTTGCCTCCGGGTAGCATTTCACACGCATCTTGCTGGTTATCTCACACAGATCCTAGCACACGGGGGTGTTACTGTCTCCTGCATCCCTTCGACTTGCGGACCACTCTGGCTCAGAGACCCTTTCACGTAGGACCCTAGATGACCTCAGTCACTTTAATTCATTCTTCCCTTGGGCTGGAGCCACTGGGTGTCCCTTCCTGGAAGCGTGCATCCCATCCTCTGCCCACTTTCCCGGGACTTGCTGCCCTTTCTCTCACTGCTGCCACTGGAAGGAGCCCTTGATCTGTGAGGTTAGAGATAAGCTCCTAGAGATAAGCTCTCCGGTCTGTCCTTTGTCATCTGCTTCTGGCTGCTGGTTCTCATGACGGAGTGGAGGTGGGGGCTCCTGGCTTCTGGACTCCTCTCCTAGCTCGACTGCTAGATGCCACAATCTCCCTTTTCACCTCTGGCTTCATTTCGCAGCTTCTGCTCCTGCCTCGACATCTGATCCATCGGGGGGTTGCCTCGGGCTGAGTGGAGATACGCAGGTTTGTTCTCCAGATGGTTACCAAGTATTCTGATGGCTCTTCCCTCCCAGTGATATTTAGGACTGGAGTCTATTCTATTTATGGACTCAGCTTTGTTCCGCGCTGTTTTAGTTCCTATGCTTTCATAATAGGTTTAATACATTCAAGGATCGGTACCACGCCACGTGCCTTTTTATCAGAACTTTCCCGATGATGATGCTGGTTTATTTTTCTGTACAAGCTTCCAAGCACCCCTCCCGGCTCAAAACCAGCGTTAGTATTTGGCAGTGGGGGGGGGGTGGCTTTTCTATGATGCCAGATTTGCACTTTTCGGTTTCATCGCACCACTACGGGGAAAAGAGAATCAGAACGAGGGTGGAAACTGGAGGGAGATGAAGGCAGGCAGCATCTTGGGAGGCTTCTGGATATTTCCTCAGAGCTAAGGAGAACACGGTGCAAGGGGACTCCCTAGGGTTTGTCACGGTTTCCCTCCACCTCGATGGGCCAGTGTTCCAGAGAGGTGGTTTGGGGAGGGAAGGGGGGCCGATTCTGGACAGTTCCACGGATGCTGGGAACGTCAAGCAGACCAGGAGACAGAGACTGGCATGCAGAGGAGCACCGGGAGCTGGGGGAGAAACCTGGAAGTCGGGTGAACTGAATGAAGGGGCTGCGGGAGGGGGAGGCCACGGGGAAGTGATGGGGGCCGTGGGGCAGGTCCGCAGGCGTGGGGTGAGGGCCCTGGATGGCTCTGGGACCCTGAGGCGACAATGGGGGCCTCAGACCGAAGGGCTGGGTCAGGATCGGGGCATGGGAGCCCCTCGGGGGCCAGGGCGAAGGCGGGGCGGATGATCCCGAGGGTGGTGGGCCAGAGGAGCAGGGGCTCTGGGAGGCGGAGGGAGGGAGGAGAGAGAAGCAGGTGGAATGAATGGAGCTGGGCGCCGCGAGGAACGAGGCGGTGCTACTTACGGGCCACGTGCTCTGTCTCCCGGCTCCCGAGTTACTCCACAGCGGTCTCCGTCCCCATCTCCTTACTGTTCTTTACTGTTCGCAAACCTCGCAGAATTTTCACCTATGCAGCCTGCAGGATCCGGTTCTGGCCCCAGGAGATGTCCCCTGTGGCTGGGTGTGGTCAATTCTGAGACCAGAACGTCCGTTCGCCCTGCTTCTGAGCGGGTGGATGAGGAGCGCCAACTACCTCCTGTGGTCCTGTCACGCGGAGATTTAGGGCTGTATCCCGTGGAATGTTCCAGATCAAGGATTACACCTGAATTTCTTGTCCTGTCCTTTTACTTGCAACGTTCCCATACCCTGGACTTGAAGTCTTTTAACCAGTGCGGAGGTGAATTAAAAAAACAAAAAAAAAGCTTGGGCGCCTGGGTGGCTCAGTGGGTTAAAGCCTCTGCCTTCGGCTCAGGTCATGATCTCAGGGTCCTGGGATCGAGGCCCACATCGGGCTCCCTGCTCGGTGGGGAGCCTGCTTCCCCCCCCACCCCGCCTGCCTCTCTGCCTCCTTGTGATCTCTCTCCCTCTGTGAAACAAATAAATAAAATCTTTAAAAAAAAAAAGAAAAAAGCTTGTGGGGCGCCTGGGTGGCTCAGTGGGTTAAGTATTTGACTCTTGGATTCGGTTCAGATCATGATCTCAGGGTCGTGGGATCGAGCCCCGTGGCGGGGGCTTGGGGGGAGAGCCACATTCGGAAGGGAGTCTGCATGAGATTCTCTCCCTCTGCCCCTTCCCCCTGCGCTCTAAATAAATAAATAAATAAATAAATAAATATTTCTTTAAAATAAAATATATTAAAAATCCAATCTTGTAACTGTCACGATTATTCCATGTATGCTTGTTTAGATGTAATATTTGAGAGTCTGCCCTCTCGTTTTGCATTCCTTATCCTACTAACCTTCTCTTTTTGCATTTATTTTGCAGTGCCTGTCCTGGGTTCCTCTTTACACCCTACCAGCATTCCCAGAAGTCCTGCCTACAGCCTAAAGGTAACCCCACCCTCCTGGAAAGGCCCCAATCCCATTTCAGCATTTACTACTTCAGTTCTCACTGTTGTAAAGCTCAAATCAGGCATTTAAATTTTTTACCCAGATATGCGTCATTTCTCCTGCTGGTCTCCCTCTCGGGATAGCTTTCCTGTGTTCTGAAACACCTATCGAGATCTGTGGGCAGGAAGCTTTCCTAGTTTTTGTTCCTGTGGGTGTCCTGTCTCTTGTTTTTATTTTTAAAGATTTTATTTTTTTAAGTAAACTCTATATCCAACGTGGGGCTTGAACACAGGACCCCAAGCTCAAGAGTCCTGTGCTCTACCGACAGAGCCAGCCAGGAGCCCTCAGGTAAATGCCTTCAAAATTGTGTATGAAATTCCCAGTTGCCGGTTCCTTCCTTTCGGCATTGGACAGGATAGTTCCCTCCATCCTCATCCAGCGTCCCTCGCTGCTTTGTCATTGTCATAGGCCATCTTTCCTCTGGCAGTTTTGCATTTTTCGTTACAACGTGTTTGGGGCATGGAAGCCTTTTTATTCATCCTCTTTCTGATTTACGTCTTTACGTTGGGAAATTCTCAGCACGGCATCTTCTCATGTTGTCTCCGCTTCCTATGGGAACTTGGCGAGGCCAGGTCATTCTCAGAATTCTGGCTGTCATCGTTTCTAGCTGTGGTCGCCGTAACCTGGGTCACTTCGCAGCTTTCAGCTTCCCGATTCTCTCTCCAGCAGCATCTAATTGTACGAGCCTTAATTAACATCCACAGTGGGCTGAAGGGCGGTCCCTCATAAGGTCTACCCACGTCCTAATCTCTGGAACCTGCGCAGGTGACTTGAGGTAAAAAGGCTCTCCGCAGATGTGATTAAGTGAAGGAATCTGGGCTGGGATCAGACTGGACTCAGGGTCCAAAGACAAGAGTCCTTATAAGAGAGAAGAGCCCGGAGAGGTCACGTGAAGACAGAGAATGGACACTGGAGTGACACGGCCAGAAGCCAAGGGACACGGGGGCCCCGGACGCTGGAAGAGACAAGGAAGCGCCCTCTGCTAGAGACTTGGGAAGGCGCACGGCCCTGCTGACAGCGTTAGACTTCCGGTCTCCGGGACTGTGAGAGACAAATTTCTGGTGTTCTAAGGCCCCCAGCTCATGGTACTTTGTTACAACAGAACCAGCAACGCACTATGACATCCCATGTCATTTCTGACAGTCTTTCGTGCTTTTGGGCTTTTTTTTTAAATAAGATTTTTATTCTAGGGTAATCGTTGGTTTGTGGAGATGTTGTGAAGGCAGGACAGGCAGCCACGGGGTGGCCCTCGCCCGGCTTCCCTGAATGTCACTGTCTCACACCTCCACTGTGCATTTGTCACAACCAGGACACCAAGGCAGGGACAGGGCTATGAAAGAAATGTAGACCTTATTCGATTTCATGAGTTTTTCCGCGGACGTCCTTCTTTTTGGCCCACCAGCCCCCGCTGCGTTCAGTCACTGTGTCCTCGGTGCCTCTGATCGGGGACAGGGTCTCAGCGGCCTTGCTTTCCATGACCTGAGAGTCTGGGGGCGCTCTGACCACTCAGTGGCAGCACGTTCCATATTCTCCTTGCTTCTTATCCCACATTACCCCTGACTGCATGAACTCTGGCCAGCCTCGGGGAACCGGGTTCTGCGGGTGACGGCTGGGGCGGGGGGGTGGTCATGGCAGTGCATTCCCTGGTCTGCCCTGTCCTTTCTGGGCAGAGTTCACGCAGTCCCCTTACTGGACATGCGGGCCAGGAGCCAGTCCCCGCCCCGCCCCCCTCCCCACGTTCTGGCCGGGTGTTCTCGGGGCAGAGAGATTGGGAGCCGCACCGAGCAGGCTAGGTGGTCTGGACATCACCGGGAGTTCACGGGTCTATAGCAGTAATCTCTTTCCAGGTTTTAGTTTTGGCCCCCAGGTGCTCCCTTCTCCCACTCGCTGCTTTAGCCGTTGCTTTTGCTGGAAACCTCTGAGGGTTGGTCAGACTCCTTAGTGAGACCTCACTGATGTCTTCGTGGAATTCCCAACTCACGCTCCCTGGACATCGGCTGATCGAACAGCCCCCAAACTAGATGCCTGATTGTACCCCCTCCCCACCGGTGCACACAGCCCTACCCAAACTCAGCCCCAACTTCTATCTTGGGAAACGGCAGCTCGAGCGGGAAGTCTTGGATTGTCTTTGTTTTTTTTATTTCTATTTCACCTAAAACAAGTCTGGTTGGTTCTACAGCAGAGTTGGGGTCTGACCACGCTCGTCCTGGTTACGGCCCCTGTGCCCACACGCCCCGATGACAGAGAGGGCCTCGTGGTGATCAGTCACCCGGCTGACACGCCCCCACACACCATCCCGCCGGGGAGACGTCACCTGCCGCCCAGCCCTCTCGTGCCCGTGATCCCTGCTCGCCTGCTGGTCCCTCTCCGGCCCGGGCGCCGGCTGTTTGGCCTTAGCACCCCCACCTGCAGTTCCACGCTTGGAGGGGGCGGAGTGCTTCTGTTTATGTGAACCGGCCACAAAGCCCTCAGCTCTCCACTCTGGAACCGCCAGTTCTCTGCTCCCCTTCTTATGTATTCCAACGAGATTTGTAAAATCTCTGCTGCTCTCATCGCCCCATGGCCCATTCTGACCCGCCTCCTCGCGCTCTGAGCATGCTGCTTCCCTGAAACCCCCTTTCCCAGGTCGGTCACTGATGAGCCCCCCAGAAGCCAAATCACAGGGTCCACTGACTCAGTACCTTGCGGGCTGCACGCCGCCCCCCACTTTGCTGCTGCTCACTCCCTGTGTTGCCTCTCGGGCGTCGTGCTCCCTAGACTCTGCTGGTCACCCAAACCTGCCTCCATTCACTCCTGGGCCCCCCGGGCTGGGAGCGTTGGACACTATTTGGCTCACAAGCTGGGGGCCGCCAGTCCCAGGGGGCCTACCTCCGCGGTGCGTGATGAGGCCCCGTTTCCCCTCCTTCCCTAGGACTCCCGCCTGGGCCGGACTGGGTCTGAGCCCGCAGCCCCCCTCCTGCTTGACTGAGCAGTGGGCTGCCCTGCTGGACCTCAAGGCCAGGGCGCGTCCACAGGGACCAAACGCAGGCTCTCTGGGCCCCCGTGGCTCCCCCTCCTCCCACCTCCATGACCACCTGCTTGGAGGCTCCCCTCTGGCCTGGCTCACGGCTGCTCACCCACTGGGCCAGCGACCCAGCTTGGCCCTCATGCTCTTACCACTGAGACCCCGATCCTCTGCCCTTGCCAACCTGCCCCAGCCCCAGGCCGCTCTGCCCACTTCCTGTCTGGCCTGACGGCGTCTAATTCTGTCGCTAAGCTTCTGTGCCTTTCCTGCAGTCTCTTTGGGACGTAGGCTCAGTGGGGCAGTGTCCATGGCGGCGTCATCCGCTGCCTCGTCTCCAGGGCCGGCCCCCAGAGCGCACGCGGCCGGACAGACGTGGCTAAAGGAATGAACCGGGGTGGCGGCCCCTCCACACTCACTCAGCTTTGCTGGGCTTGGGGCTCTGGGCCTCTGCCGCATCGTATTCCCGCACGTCCTTCAGTTCGCGTACCTGGCCGGTCAGCACCTTGGCAGCAAAAGCTACGATGTACTGTGGGTGGGGGGAGGGAGCATGGGTGAGAAAAAGGCACTTCCCTGCCCCTGCTACCCTCCCAATGGCCAGGTGCTCCTGCCACCGGCCCTTTGCACACTCTGTTCCGGGCGGAATATGCCCCTCCCTGGGCGGGCCTGAGAAAGCCTGCATCTGGACCACTGCTTGGGGACCGCCCACCGGGTGGGCAAGAAGCTGTGGGCTGCCCACTCACCAGGAACCAGTAGAGGTTCATGAGAGTGAGCAACAGAAGGAGCGCGTTGAAGAAGAAGTAGAAGGGGATGTCAGGCACCGAGCGCAGGCTGCTGTGGCACGTGGCGTACAGAACCTTGAGCGGGAACCAGTAGAGGCGGAACCAGAACCTGCGGCGGGGAGGAGGGCTTGGGGAAGCTGTCGGGGAGAGGGGGAGGCTTGCCCCACCCGGGCCCTGTGCTGTCCCATCTGGACTCATGCGTCTGTCCCTGCACAACCCCAGCCATCCCGGTCCCCCTGCCCCCTCCTTGCCCACGCCTGCCCATCTGTCTCCCTCCCCGCTGCTTTCCTGCCCAACCCTGCTTCTGCCTGCCGGGCTTCTGCTCCACCCCTGGCCCCCGCCCTTCTGCCAGGCCCTGCCCACTTCACAGCCCCCGCCCCTTCCCTCAAGCCCCACCTCCTCCCCAAATGACCCCACCCCTTCTCACCAGGCCCCACCCCCTTCCTGCTTGGCCCCACCCATCCTCACCAGCCCCCTCACCAGCTGATGCTGAAGCTGAGGCAGCCCAGGTCCGCGGCCAGGGCGTGGAGCCGGTGGTGGGAGCCTCCGCGGGACTTGAAGTAGACATTGAGCTTGGTGAATTCCAGCTGCACGTCGCTAATGTCATGCAGGAAGAGCACGAGGATGCCCACATTGTGGTACCTGGGGAGGGGAGTGAGATAGAAGAGGAGAGAGGGTGGGTCACACTGGGGATCCTTACCCTGCACCAAGGCTGCACCCCAAGCCTCCTGTGGGCCCCGTCAAAGCTGTCCTTCCTGGCCCATGTGACCTGTCCATTCCGCCACGGGCCAGGTCGGGGGCAGCACCCAAGCTGTGCCTGCCCCTTGGTGGCCCTACCCTCACCTTCACCCTCCTGGCCTCACTGTCCCCAGGTGACCCAGGAGCCTCCCTGGAGGCTCCTCATCTGCCCCATCTCATCTCTGTGACCGCTGACCCTCAGTGGCCAGGACCATTTTGCATCCAGATCCTCCACAAGTTTGTCCCTCACCTGCAACATCATTGCCACGCTGACCGTCCTAGGTCTGTTCATTTAACCTGAACATTGCTGCAATCTGCAGACCTGCCTAGGGAAGACCGAGTCCCCAGCAGGCTCTAAAGAAGCCTGAAGGCCGTCCCCCCGTCCCTTCCCAGCATTCCACCTGATAGCTGCTTGGGCCACTGGACCTGAATTCAGCCTGGACATGGCTGGGCACCTTTCGCACTCTGCTTTCTGACAGCTCATGTGTCACAGGCCCTTTGCACATGCTGTTCACATTGCCTAACACACACCTCCCCAGTGGTCACAGAGCCTTCCTTCTCCTTTCAGACTTTGCTCACCGGTCACCCAACCACCCACACCTCACCACCTCTACCGTCCTTGTCTTCCCTTCCGACTTGATTTTTCTCCTTAGTTATCACCTTCAAACTGGTACTTCTTTTCTTATCTGTTTCTTTGTTTGGGTTTTATCATCTGATTCTACTCTAGAGCAGTGCTATCTCATAGAACTTTCTAGAATGACAGGAATGTTCTAAACCTGCATTGTTCTGTATAAGAGCCAGCAGCCACATGGGACCACTGAGCAGCTGCCGTGTGGCTAGTGTGGCTGTGGAACCGAGCATGCGACTTTATTTCAGTCTACTTCCAGCTGACATGGGCCCCGGTGGCCAGCAGTTGCCGCACTGGACGCGGAGGGCAGCCCGTCCAACGGGAACAGCACGGGAGCCGCGTGTGTTATTTCAGATCCTCTATCAGCCACATTTAAAACAAGAGGTAAAGAAGAGGGCGCCTGGGTGGCTCAGTGGGTTAAAGCCTCTGCCTTCGGCTCAGGTCATGATCTCAGGGTCCTGGGATCGGGGCCCGCATCGGGCTCCCTGCTCAGCGGGGAGCCTGCTTCCTCCTCTCTCTGCCTGTCTCTCTGCCTACTTGTGATCTGACCTCTCTCTGTGTCAAATAAATAAATAAATTCTTTTTAAAAAAAAAGAGGTAAAGAAGAGGTACAATTAATTCTAACGCTATATTCTAACTGCCTCGGTCAAGTCCACATGCGAAGATTGTCATCTTCACATGCTACCGATACAACGAAAGGATTGGCGAGAGACATTCACTCTCCATTGCCTTTGAAACGCAGGGGATCTTACCCATAGGGCAGGTTGAGGTGCGGACGGGCTACGCCAGAGGCCCAGGGTGTGGTGGCCGCAGTGGGCACCAGAATCCTAGGGAGGGTCTGCCGTGCTCGGAGCCCACCTCCTGCAGCAGCCGGGCACGGCCGGTGGCCCAGCGAACACTTCTAAGTGCCCCGGCCAAGGCTGCCACGGGGTTGGAGGGGCCGGAGGGAGACCGACAGGGTGCAGGCAGCCTGGGGGGTCCTCTGCACCTGATACTTCCCTGTCCCTCCAGCCGTTTCTCCAGAACCCAGCCCCATGGATACCCACCGTGGCCCCGCCAGCCTCCCCTCTCTGCTCACGCTGGGCCCTCTGCCCTCCTGCCGGCTGCCGCACTCACCGGAAGGCATAGGAGGAGACGATGAGGACCAGGGTGACCACGTGGTGAACGAGCATGACCACCGAGTCCTTGCGCCAGGCGTCCATGTGCAGCGTGGCGTAGATGGAGTGGCCGTAAAAGCTTCCTTGCAGCAGGTAGGCGGCTGCGATGTCCCGGGGCACCGCCGCGCCCGGCGTCCAGTCTGGGGAGAGCAGGCCCGTGTGGTCAGGGGTCTCCAGGACCCCCCCTCTGGCTGGGGAGCGGCCTCCACAAGCCGGGGCGCGCCACCCCCCTCTACAGGTGCCCTGGCCACTGCTTTTCTGCTCCCACTCTCTGCCCGCGATTTTTTACGAATGGGCTGTTCTTTTTGGGGAACGGTTCTAGATTTAGAGAAAAAAGGTGCTCCTATCCCTGAAATCTGCCCCTTGCAGGGTTTCCAACTCTGGCTTGGTTTCCCCGGCCAGTGCCGTTGGGGATGGGCTGGCCTGCCCCGTGGGGTGCGGCTCCCCTCCACCTACTCCTGTGGTCACCTCTGGCTTCTCGGGGCACCTGTGCCCACCCACTCAGGCTTCACCCCCTCCCGGTGACCCTGACCCCCGGCTCTCCCCGTTTGCTCTCTAGGGACCATCACCAAGAGAGCTCTGGCTGCATCCACCTGGACTTCCCTCGCCCACTCCTCTGCTCCTCCCCCCAAAACGGCTGCCCTGGGCTCCCTCCCGGGGCTTCCTACCTCCAGCCTCAGAGACCTGGAGCCAGATCCTCACACCCCTGGAACCTGGCTGTCCCCTAAACCACACCCCCCCCCAAGGGCCTCACTTGGTGACAATTCTTCATCTGAGCCTTGACCTCCTGCAACAGGGATCCACGCATGTGGACCCCCCACTGGGGGCCTCTCTCCGTCCAGGCCTCTGCTTGCTTCCCCTGTCCTCGCCACCCTGCTCCTGCTCCCGGTACCACTGTCTCCCGCTCAGCTCGGCCCCAGCTCCCCCTGGCCTTCCAGAGCCCGTCCCCGACCGTCCGCCCTCCCCGCAGCAGCCGTGAACACACGAGCCCCATGCTCCAGCAAGTCCACTCCTAGTGAGGTGCCCGAGGGAGCCGAAGCCAGGGCTCCTTGCACATGCGTGTGCACAGCGGCACCGCCAGCCGCCACCAAACGGTGGCAGCAACCCAAGTACCGGCCAACGCGCGAGTGGGTAAGCAAAACGCGGGCCCCCACACGACGGAAGGCTACCCAGCCGAGCAAAGCGGCGAGGCACCGACTCCCACTATGAGCCTCAAAAACCAGATGCTTAGTGAGAGAAGCCAGACACAAAAGGTCACATGGTGCCTAATCCCATGTCTAGGAAACGTCCAGAATAGGCAAGTCCAGAGACAGAAAGCAGATCCCACCGGGGCGCTGGGGGAGGGGCACGGGGTCTCCTTCTGGGGGGTTGGAGGCCCAACACAGTGAATGGGCTGCGTGCCACTGAACTGTCCACTTGAACGTGGCGAATGTTTAAAAGGTATGATATGCTGACCCCTCAGCCACGTTTACGTTCAGTGGCATCACTGTGCTCGCGGCGCGGCGATCTCCAGAACGCTCCCGGAGGTGCACACCCGAACCTCTGTGCCCAAGAAACGCCAGCTCCCAGTGCCCTCCCTGAGCGCAGGCTCCTGGATCCACGCATCCAGCGACTCCAGGGACCTCACGCAAGCAGGCAGGACCGGTGGCTGGCAAATTATGGTTGACTTCACAGCATGTATATTTCAACTAATTAAAAAAAAAAAATGCAACACCCCCCCATGGATTAGATCTCCTCCCATCACTTTATCAGGTCCAGGGGCTCCTCCAAGTTTGACAGCAAAACGCACACTTCCGGCAGGACGCTCCCTCTGAGCTCTGTGGGACTGCTGTGGCCAGTGGAGTCCCCCCTAAAACACACACACCTGCCGGCGCTTCTGTCCCCCTAGAGAAGGAAGGGAGGCAGAGGCGCCTCAGTGCACAGAGCCCGCCCGCTGTGGAAACAGGACACCGAATTTTCCACCCATCGCATGGGCAAGACTTTTACCACTAGGTGAGCACCGCCCCCTCCCAGCCTCGATCCCCGGATGCGGGGCGGGGTAGGGAGAGTGCAGCCCACATGGGATCCCCCATCCAGGCTCCATTAGCGCCTCCCAGCACCCCGGGGGCCACGGACCCCCAGCCTGCTCTCCACGTTCACATCCTACCTGTTGCTCTGGACGCTTCGTGTCACCTCCACCTGCATCCCCCTCCCCAGCCTCTGGGGTCAGTGCCGGGACGTCCCAAACCTAGCTCCTGCTCTCCCTGAAACCAGCCTGCTCCCCCGGATCCCAGCCCCTGGGGTCATCCCCACCCTCCCTGCTCAGCCCTGCCTCTGGCTTGGCAACGAACCCTATCAGTTCTGCCTTCAAAAGGTTTCTCAAACCAGCCACGTCTCTCCCATTCTGGGCCCCGTCCTGGGCCGAGCACCTTCGTGCCCTCAGCCCCCTACTCAGTTGGGCCTGTCAGTATCGCAGCCACGTCTCTCCCATTCTGGGCCCCGTCCTGGGCCGAGCCCCTTCGTGCCCTCAGCCCCCTACTCAGTTGGGCCTGTCAGTATCGCCGCCCCCGTCCCCGCTCACAGCCCCCTGTCCTAGCGGGGGGGCTTCTCTCAGCCTCTGAGCATCTGCCAGGAGTGGGCCTGTCCCACAGCGGCCTTTGCATTTCCTCTCTGCTCCAGGCCCCTCCAGATCCCTAAGCAAAGGTGACTTTTGGTGGGGCCGTCCCCATCTCTGTAGAATATTCCCGGCCCCGCCTGGAGTTTTCTCATCAGCTGTTAACAGATTTCGTATTTCATTGTCACCACAAGCCATCAAGGTAGGGAGCTTTCTCTGGAGCACTCGCAGCCGTGTCAGCACAGTGCCTGGTACACAGTAGGTGCCCAATAAGTGCACATGCAAAGCAGCAGCTCACCTGCAAGCCTGTTATCACAGCGTAATTTAAAAGAAAAAGCCTGGGCGCCTGGGTGGCTCAGTGGGTTAAAGCCTCTGCCTTCGGCTCAGGTCATGATCTCAGGGTCCTGGGATCGAGGCCCGCATCGGGCTCTCTGCTCAGTGGGGAGCCTGCTTCCTCCTCTCTCTCTCTCTGCCTGCCTCTCTGCCTACTTGTGATCTAATCTCTCTCTGTGTCAAATGAATGAATGAAATCTTGAAAGAAGAAAGAAAGAAAGAAAGAAAGAAAAGAAAAAGCCAGAGGCAACTCCATGCCTAAAACTGAAAGGGATCCATTGTGGTTCATTCACACAAAGAGAAATTGAATGACAACTAAAACCTGTCCTCCAGGGATTTATAACAAGGGCAATACACGTGGGAGAGTGGCCCTGTGGGTGATACGGACCCACTAAGACAGACAGGTGTCCAGCAGATGCGGTGCTCCTCAACTGGACACCGAAACACACGAGCTCTGTGCCCAGCCCTCGGATGGGAATGTGGGGCTTGGGGCCACCAGGAGGCTTCAGAAACTGTTTACGTCCCATGGCAGGAAACACATCCATGTGTGTCCCTGGTACGCAGCCCGGGTGGTCAGCACAGGAATAGCGAAATCCCCACACCCCCACCCCAGATCGGGTTTTCTAGAACGGCCTGCCTGCCAGTCACCTTCCTGCCTATCCTACCAAGCTCAGGCCTTGATGACCCCCATATCTAATCCAATCGATGGATGCAGCCATTTCTCATCATCTTCATCTCTTTGCCAAGCTGGTCCAAGCCACATTAGTCCTTCACCTCCCCACTTTCTTCCTTATCCAAGACTCTCCTGCCTCCACAGGGCAGCCAGAAGAAACTTTTTATGACCCACAAACCCATCCCATTTAGAATGAAACTCAAACTCCTTCTACTCTCCTCTCGTCCTCATGCACTAACTTCATGCTGGCCCCAGGGCCTTTGCACATGCTGTTCCCGACACTTGGAATGCCCACCTCGGTCCATATAAGGGGTCACCTCATTCAGGACACCTCCCTGAGCCCTAATAGCACCAGGTCCTAAACAGGACCCTTTCCTGCCCCCCCAGAGCCCTTTGGGCACCCTTGCCTTGGGGCTACCTTGGGGGGGGGCCCTGTCTTGAGGCAGACATCCAGCATGAGATGAGTGATGAGTGTCCAGCTCCCCCATGTAGAACAGAACCTTCCCCCACCCTGCTCTGTCCGGCAGGGCCCCTACCGTAGAAGACCGACGGTGGGTCATAAAAGAAGGGGTAGTCGGTGCCGAAGAGCAGGTAGGCGCTGTAGCTCCAGGCACCCAGATAGAAGAGAAACTTCCAGGCACTCTCAGGCATCTTGGCGGCATCTCTAGGCTGGAGGCGACACCGCTTGGCCAGGGGCTACGGGTGAGAAGGCGGGTGGCCATCAGTGCTTGGGGGCCAAGGGCCAGGGACCACTCCTGCAGGGTGGGAGCCAGGCTCAGGGGCTCTCCAGGCTGGGCAGTGCTGGAGAGGACCGGGCCCTGGTGCCCACGGCCACCTGGAGCGTAACCAGAGCCCACGTGTGCCAGCCAAGGGCTAAACTTAGTGCCCAGCTGTCCGGCGCGGTGCGGGGGGGGGAGTGGGGGGAGCCCTGAGGAAACGTAAGGGAAGGCCGTGGTGGCGAGGCGGGGGACATGCGAGTACAGTGCGAGGAAGACCAATGGGGCCAGCCCAGGGGAGCTGGGGGACCCGGGGTTCCCAGAGGGAGCTGGGGCTATGCCGGGGAGGAGGGGAGAGTAAAGAGAAGATATGGAGGGGCCTGTAGGGGTGAAGCTGTGAAGAGAGCATGGAGGTGAGTATGGGGACATCTGGGAGAACATGTAGGCTGGAACCCTGCGATCCCCATGGAGGGGAAACCTGAGGGGAAGGGGTACCTCGGAGGGAGAATTTCGGGGTAGGTTAGAGAGAAAAAGAGGTTGGGGAAGATGGGGTGGGTAGGTGGGGAGAGCATGAGCATGTGGGGGAACAAAGGAGCAGAGACTGGGGCAGAGAAAGGGGGGGCAGGGCAGGGGAAGGATGCACAAGGAGATGGGGGGACATGAACTGAGCCATCTACGGACAACCAGGGAGGGCTGGAAGAGAGGTCATGCAACTGTGAGGTGGAGGGGTTTGAGGGGCGCAGCTCCCCCGAGTCCAGGAGCCCCCACCTCCAGCTGCCTGGGCGCTGGGTCAAGCCCGCCCCCTTCCCCTGAATGAGAGGCTTGAGGGGGCGGGGCACCCACGGTTGCCATGGAGACAGCCAGAGCCGGTTCCAGTCACCCCTGGCAACCAGGCGGCTGCCAAGAAGATGAGCTGCGGAGGAAAGGGCAGCCCCTCCACCCGTTTCTTGGGAAGGGCGAGCCTCAAACTGCTCCCGCCCCACCGGACTGGCCGGACTGGCCGCAGCCGCGGGGATTCCAAAACGGAGGGCGCACAGGCTCCTGCTGTCCCCCAGCAGGCTCCCTCGCTGCCCACCCCGCTCTGGTTGTCCCAGAGAGACCACATCGCCCTCCCGGGCTCTGACCCTCAGCCTCCTGGACCTTCCACTTCCCAGCCGCAAACTGGGAAGGCAGGGGGACCAAAGCCAGATGGGGGACCAAGGCCAACCTGTGCAGGGACCCTCGTGCCTGCCTCACCCTCCCCGGAGAAGGGTGGCGGCCAGGGTCTCTTCCCCATGTGGGTGATAGGGGATGGTGGTGGGGGCAGTGGCCGCCAAACAACACCCTATCCTTGACTAAACAAGGGCCAGCCTCTTCCCAGCCAGCAGAGAAAGGCCCCTTTGTTGGCGCCGGGCTCTCTGTCCCCGCAGCCCCTGCCACCTCCAGCCAGACTGGGGCGGGGTGACCCCAGTCAGTGCAGCGGGGAGTCGCAGCCAAGCTAGGGGCCCAAAGGCCTTCCCACCAGCTCCCATAGCAGCGACCCCTCCCTAAGGATGGGAGGGAGGCCAGGCACCAATGTCACCCACAGGGTCACTCTCCGACTGCGACGGTAGCCTCCCCAGACTCGCTGGAAACCGGGCACTTCGGACGCAGCCCCTTAGAGGCAGCCCAGTCCAGCTCTGAAGACCCGGGCCGCGCCAGCTCCCCCGACTGCGACCACCGGCGGGGCCGGGGACTCCAGGCCTTTGCCTCCCCAGGTCGGAGGGCGACGCTGACTCCAGACATGCGCGAGGCGGCGCCCGGACAGCTCCTGCCTCCTCCCGGGAGCCGCGGACAAGTCCGCTCCGCCGCCGCGTGGACCTCGGGCCCCGCTCCGGTTCCGGGCGCGCCCCGCGTGGCCCCGAGGCGCAAGGCGCGGGCGGCTTTTGCGCCCCGAGCCCACCCCGGCCGCGTCCTCCGCTCCTCCGTCCTCGGTCCGGCCCTGCCCGAAAGGGCGCGCGGCGGCCCGGGCCCTCCCACCGGCCGGGGCCCCCTTGTCCCGCGCCGACCGGCATAAGTCGGCCCCGGTTCCCCCGCATCTCGGACCCCGTCCGTGCGGGGGTCCCCACGTCCCGGGCCTCCGCCAGCTCGGCCACACCCCCGCAGCCACCC
>LNAC01000008.1:8028168-8040871 GCA_002007465.1 Ailurus styani | reverse complement strand
GAGGGGCGGGGCCGGCGCAAGCTCCGCCCCGGCGGGGGCGCGGGCGGCGGGGACTTGGAGCCTGGTCGCGACGTCCGAGACCCTGAGGGCGCGCGGGTGCTCGGTCTCCCGGAGGCGGCGGCGGCGGCAAGCACGGGCGGGTAGGACCCGGCTCTGTCGCGACGCGCGTCCTGGAGACGGGCCCGAGCTCCTGCCCGTTTTCCAGGGTAGGAAACCGAGGCGCGGAGCAGCGGGGGAGGGTGTCTACCAGGCGCCCGCCCGGTCTGGACCCCGTGTCCGCAGCGCTTGTGCCCGCTCCGTAGCGCCCGTGCCCACCCGGGGCTCCCCCACCCCACCACTCGGTGTCTGCGATGTGGGGCGCGGTGAGCACCAACAGGCAGCGCCCTTCAGCGGGAACTCCGTCCCTGGTCCTCCACCCTCCGACCTCCCCATTCCCTGCGGTCAGGGCCACCTGCTGCTATCCCTGACCCTGGGCACCTGGCAGGCCTCCCTACCCCGCAGCAGGTTAACATTGGCCTGCGGGAGAGGCAGAAGGGGTGGACACCCACCTGCTGGGACTCGGGCTGGATCAATTGGGCTGGCTCCATTGGGGCCATCCCTAGCGATACTCTACTGCCCAGCGACCAGGCCTTGTGGCTGAAGCCCCCAACGGCCATGACCAAGGACATCAGTCACCTGTTGGGGATATCACTTTCCCTGACACTGACAGCCCCCGAGGACTCCCACGTTCCTGTGTTCCTCCTCTTCTCCCACCAAGGACCTCATCCCAAAGCCTTTAAGATGCAGAGTAAAAATCCGCGTGGGCCCCACAGGAGGCCTGACCTGACCTTCAGGTGCACGTGGGCGGGGAGGCAGGAGGACCAAGGAGGCAACACCTCTCCTCTTTCCCTTCAACCTTCATCCAGTCCAGCAACACCTTGTTGGCCCTACTTCTGAATGTTCACAAATTCTGCCACTTCTCTGCACCTGCGCAGACTCCTGTGGCCCTGGGTTCCCCCAGTGCCTCTTGCCTGGTATCCTGGCTTCCTCCTCACCCTGGATAGAGGCCAGAAGGAGACTGCTTGCTGTCCTTCCCCTGCTCACAGCACCCATAGCTCCCACCGGGCAGAGTAAAAGGCCAACTCCTCACTGACTCACGACCTACTATCATGCTCTCCTCTCCACCTTGCTCCCCATATGCCACACTGGCCACCTCACTGTTCCTCTGTCACCCCTGGCACAGTCCTGTCTCAGGGCCTTTGCACTGGCTATTCCCTGTGCCTAGAATGTGGTTCCCCCAGGTGCTAGCAGGGACCCTCTCTCGCTTCCTTCATCACACTTTACCTACAAATGTCACCTGCTCAGTTACCCCTGACTTTCCCATGTCTTCTTGGCAGTTGTCACCATCTGCTCACGGCACCTCCCACTCATTCTTGAAGGTGCACTCTCCGTAGGCCGGGGTCCATCGGCCCATCAGACCAGGAAGTGACAGGTCCAGCATGTTGGGGGTATGAGGCCTGCCTGGCCTGGTCAAGTATTAAGGTTCAGCCAGAGGCCAGAGACCTCACTAATGCTGCAGCTTGCCCAGCAGGCAGAGGGGGCCTCGAGGACCCTCAGCCAGTTAGCCGCATCCCCAGAGGTCTGGCTGGGCCTGTGGTGCCACCTGGACCTTTTAGCTCCCTCCCACCTAGCACTGTCACTATCTGGTCACCATGGCAGCCATCAGTAATGGGAGAGGCGCCCCCGCCTGCCTGTCCAGCCCCAACGGCCTTGAGTTTCATGTTGGGGGGGCCAGCTGGGAGGCCACCAACGGGTGGGTGCAGGGCAGAAATGGAAGGTGGCTCCTCGTGCTGGCAGCTGGGACCTGACAAGGGGCTGCTAAGGTCCCAAGGCTGGCGCCCCTTCCCTGTTCCACCTGAGGGCAGGCCTCCTCTCCCCCAGGGAGCTCATTCCCAGGCCCCCCATCCCCATGCCTGCCAGATTCCTCTGTCCTCTCTCTCCCCTGCTGAGCTCTTCACCAGGCAGGGAGGGGGGAGGGGCTGGGCCCTGCCCCTGGGAATCCTGAGTTCTGCATCCTGTCCTCGCCACCGAGCACCAGGTCTCAGGCAGCTGCCTCTGAGGCAGACGAGGCCAGACTCTGGCAACAGGTCTTCCCTCCTTCCTGGGAGAGGCCCAGACACTGACCTAGGGACAAAGGAGACAAAGCCCTGTCCAGTTTATGGAGCCCAGTGCAGCCCAGGGGCTTTGCACAGGCTGCTCATTCTGCCTTGAATGAATGCTGGTCCACCCGGAACCTGGCCTCACAGATCCTTCTACTTGTTTGGGTGGTGACCTCATCTGAGAGGCCCAGCCAACAGCTCTCCCTTGCCCGCCTACCACCCTCTCTCTGGACAAGGGACGCCAGCTGGTGCCCTGGCTTTCTCTTATGGAAGGGTGCTCGCCATGGGTTTGTCTCTCCAGATAGAGAGCACAGCGCCTCAGCCACTGTGGCTTTCCCACACCCATGGCCCCGACAGCAGCAGGTCTCAGTCTTGGCTGAGGTTGGCCCACAGGGCAGCAGCGAGGAGCAGGGGACGGTCGGGTGGGGCGGGGGTGGGGGTGGATTCACACCCTGCACACACCCCCTCCCCGTGTGGCACTGAACTGAGGCCCGAGTCCGTCCTACCCCCTGGCCACCTACAGACCACCCTGGAATACCGGCTCTGATGCCCCTGGTGATGGTTGTCACCACTCTGTACCTCAGTTTCCCTGGGCGCCAAGGAGGCTTGGGAGATACGGCCGTGCCACCCAGAGCACCATGGGGCGGTTGTCTGAGGGGCGGGGAGTCTGGCAGCTGCTGCTCACAGGCCCTGGTCTCCAGGGCCCCCCTCCCAGCAAAAGCCCTGGGGGGACGGTGCCCAGGACCCTCCCTTCTGGGCCTTGGTTCCCACATGTCCCTCCCGAAGTGGCCAGAGCAGACATGGATCGGTGGGGAGGGGGGGGGTCTCCCACGGTGGAGACGTTTATTGACAGGAGCGGGCCGGGCTGGGCTTCCAGCCTCCGC
This sequence comes from Ailurus styani, assembly GCA_002007465.1. Classification (NCBI taxonomy): domain Eukaryota; kingdom Metazoa; phylum Chordata; class Mammalia; order Carnivora; family Ailuridae; genus Ailurus; species Ailurus styani. Next base: position 8,037,849 of record LNAC01000008.1, on the reverse strand, counting down.
GAGACAGCACGAGGAGGGCGCCCAGCAGAGAGGGCAGTGCGTGTGGCCGTCCCGTGGCTCGGGAACCACGGCTGGGGACGGCTGGCCTCACGCGCTGGGAGCGTACTGCAGCGCCAGCCGGTCGAAGTCGTTCTCCTTCAGCGTGGCGGGGGGAGAAAGAGAAACGGAGAGAACGTGAGTCAGGACCCCAGTCACCAGCCTTCCCTGGCCCTGCCTGGGGGGTCTGGGGACCTGGGACAGACCATCCGCTCGGGCTCACCTTGGCTTGGTACTCCTTGATGAAAGGGTGGGACCGGTGTGCATCCTTCAGCTGGGACAGGTAGCGGTTTGTCACCTGCAGGGGACAGGAGGCCAGGTGAGCTGAACAGGGGCCCCCAGGCGCCGCTCACATACAGGGCAAGGGGAGGGGTGGGGTGGGGGCTGCCCAGCTGACCCCAAGCAAGAGCTGCCGTCTCCCATCACCTCCATCACTCCACCCGGAAATCTGGCTGGTGACAGGACCCTCAGGGCTGGGGCGGGAAGAGGGGGGCAGCTGGCACAGAGCCTCCGCCCAGCACACAGCCGAAGGATGCGCCGCAGGGCTCAGGGAGTGGGTCGGGAGGGCCCCAGGCCCCAGGACAGGGCAGAGAGGGCAGGTCAGGGGGGACAGGGCTGGGAGGGGAGGTGGGTTTGTTCTGGGCACACTGTACAGAGAAACCCCAGAGATCGTGGTGCCAGAACCTGGACCCCAGACAGAGCCCTTGCTGCCAGCCTCGCCCTGACTACATGGGCCAGGGACAGCTGTCTCCCCGAGACTAGGGGTCCAGGGCCGTTTCTGGGCTGAGTGGGACAGTTGTTCCGTCTGCTCTACCACACTGGCCCCGACGCTGCCCGGGGGCCCTGCTACGGGCTGGGTGAAGACGGCCAAGCAGCCTTGGGGTGGATCCCTGGCCAAGTGGGCCAGTCAGCCACCTAAACAGTGGTGCCCCAGAGTTCTCCCTCCCTCCCTCGCCACCGTCAGACAACGTGGCCTCACAAGGACTGCTCCCCCGGGCCCCTCTTCTCTATTCTTCTGCCCAGCGTCCACCCGGAGGTGGCACAGGTGGGGGGCCCGGCTCAGCTGGCCCCGGCTTGGGGACGCCCTGAGACACGGCCCACTGGTTCACAGGGCCCACAGGAGCAGCCGTGGCACCCCCAACACCAACTTCACAGGCCCCTCGTGCTGATGGCAGCCGCACCCCCTCCACCGGAGTGGCTTTCTGCCCGAGACCCTGAGCTTCGTCCGGGGCTGAGGCCACGCCGCAGAGCCCTGCCCAACACAGGCTGGCGCCGCGGAGGCCAGAAAACCTCCCTGCACCAGGGGGCCCTACCTCGGGGGGCTTGCCCAGGTGCTGCGACAGGACGACGAGGTTGATCAGTGTCTCCGGGTGGCCACTGTCCTAGAACACAGGGGACGCCAGGCGAGCAGGGTCAGCTCCTGCAGACCCCCAACTTGGCCCACCCACCCCCATCTCTGGTGGGAAAACAGCTCCCACTGACCCAGGGTGAAGATGTGACCCACGCAAGGTCACCCCCTCAGAGCTGGGGCAGGGGTGGGGCTGGCCCGCTGGCCACTCTGCAGGGCGGTGACCTCAGGGCCCTCCTTTTGCCCGGGAGGCAGCGTGGTGACAATGGGGGCCCCAGGCCCAACCCGCCTTCCTGCCCTCCCGCAGCAGCTGCTTCCCCTCGGAGCCCGATGCCTCCTCTGCGGCCAGGATGACACAGAGCCCCTCGCTGCTCGCAGACTGGGAGAAGTTATTCACCACACCGATCGCAAAGGAAGAGCCCAGCCCAAGGCGCCCTGAACACCATCACAGGCAAGCTGTCCCTCTCGCTGCAGAAATGAGGTCTGAGACCACAGGGCAGATCCTGCCCGCCCCTCCTGCTCTCCAGGGGCCTTGGCAAGAAGCTGCTGGGAAAGTACCAGAACATCCAAGCAGGTGACCTCACCCCCCACCCACCCACACGTGGCTCTGAGGCACAGGGAACCCTGGGAACTGGCCCCGGACCACCTGGGCCAGGAAGGCCAGACCGCTGCAGGGAGCCCTGACCGTGCATGTGGAGCAGAGACACAGCAACCCTGACGCGAGGTGTTGTAGGTTCGAGGGGCTGCACGGGCCCCAGCCTCCTGCCCAGACCCGGCTCCAGCCCACGGCTGCCCTTCTTTGGGGAGACTCAACTCCTCCCCACCTTAGTCTCCTCAGCGGTTGTCAAGGGGGACAATGGCACATGTCCACGGAAGCAGAATGAGGAAAATGCCAGAGGAATGGGAAGGACAGTGGAAAGCATGGGGTGGCCTGCAGGCTCCGGGACGGGTGAGGCCATGGCATGCCTCGGGACCTCGGGGCAGGGGTGGGGGTCAGGGCCATGGGGCAGCAAGCCAGCCCAGGCGGGGTCTCAGAGAAGGAGGATAGATGGGTGTCATTTCACCGGGGACCGCCTGCCCTCTCCTTCCGGGGCGGAGACGTCCCGTCGGGCCAGGCACCCCTGACTAGCCCTGACCGCACCCGGCAGCCCGGCTCGGGTCGGAGCCTGGCAGGGAGGCACGGCGGCCAGCACGCACACCGGCGCCCTGGAGCAGCAAGGCAGCACCACGCGTGCAACCCGAGGAGCACCCGACCGATGACCCCTGGCCTGTCCCTGATCTGCAAACAACCTCCTGACAGTAACTCGACCCCTCGCACAGGTACACAGACGAAAGCTTCCTACTGGAGTCCGTTTCTCGTTACGTCAAGAAACATTTTCCAAAAATGGAAAAAAAACCTTGACCTTTCCTTTGATTATAAAAATAACACAAGACCTCACGCGTTGGTCAGGGGAAGACAGCAGCGGCTGCCCCACCAGGGCCTCACTCACGGTCCTTCTTCTAGACCCGATGGGCCCAGGCAACGCCTCCCATTGGCAGCCTGCTCTCCCCTTGGTAATGAACGGTGGGCATCTCTTCTAAGTACCGGCTTAGGTGAGGAGTCACATCAAGAGGCCCCCAGACCAGGCAGCCAAGGAGACAGCGAGACCCTTTGCTCAGCTCAGGCCCACCAAAGCCCAGGCCAATGGGATCCTCCCATTTCCGAGAAAGGCCACAATCAACGTTTCTTTTTTGCAATCTGATTCTTAGCTGATTTGCTATTAAAATAAATACCCATGTGGTCACGTGCCAGGCCCATGGGGTCGCCCTCTGCCTGGTATGCCTCTGCAGCAAGCCCCACGTCCCCTGCCACCCCCACCGGGAGTTGCCGTGCAGACTGGGCCTGCTGTACCTTGTCCAGTGCCTCCTGGAGCACGCCTTCGGCAGCCTCCCATCGGCCCTGGGCCATGTGACAGGCCGCCTGCCCATTGAGCAGCAGCAGGGTGGACGAGCACTTGTCAGCCATTTCCTGAAAGATGTAGTAGGCGTCCTGCAGCTTCTCGCCACCCTGCGGGGACAGTTCCAACATCACCAGTTTGTCAACGTGCTTCCCAGCCCTACCACCACCTGCTCCCTCACAAAGCAGGGCGATGCCAACACGCTGGCACTTCGCTGAAGTGAGGCTGGCGTGGCCAGCGCGTGGCAGGCAGTCCCTGGACCCCTCTCTGTTACTGGCAGTCCGGGTTCTGAATGAAAGGTTCTGTCTGCCTGCTAGAGACACAGCATCAGTCTTACAGGGGAGCCTGAGACCAAGATGTGCTTGTGAAAAAACGCAGAGCTGGCGAAGAGTGGCCAGGGTTTCCCCCGCTAAGCCACAGAGACTGGAAAACAGCTTGGGTGAGGCCTCAGTCCCCCAAGGCCAGTGCAAGTGCATGCGGACGGGGAACACATTTTAAGCAGCTATACAAAAAAAGAGAAAGAAAGAAAGAAAGAAAGAAGGAAAGCAAGAAAGAAAGAAAGAAAGAAAAGAAAAAAAAACAGCTTAGAGAGAGGAAACTCAGTAACTCAGGCCAAGAGCCAGAAAAAGGGGCCACTGCCTGGGGGGGGGGCAAGGCCTGGGGGAGGTAGGGGCTGGGCTCAGGGGAAGGTGCAAGGGGGACACTGGCCATTGCCCAGTGCCAGGAGCCCAGGGAGCAAACTGAGCAGGAGCCAAGCCCAGGGTCGGTCCCGGGAGGCTGTACCGCCAGGCAGGCCCGCTCGGTCCATCAAGTCTGGTTCCAGAGCTCCCCAGCTCATTCACTCTGGCTCTGGCCACGCTGCTCAGCTGTGAGGAGCCGGGAATGAGGGCTGGGGCTGAGCAAGGTGCGAAATGTGCCGGGGTGCACTGGGTTGGGGGTTCCCCTGGGGGACAGGCCCTGGCCCCAAACGAAGGAGCACGTCCAACGTGGCCACAGAAGCCTGTGGCGGCACTCTCCCCCCGGGAGCGGCCAGCGCGGGATGCGGGGGGCACCTCCCACCTCCCGGGTCTCTGATGCCCCCTCGTTCCCCTAGTACCGCCCAGGGGCTCACCACAGCCAGATTGACCCATGCAGTGGCCAGCTGGGTGAGGGTAGCATCCTCGTCCTGGTCCTGCATTTTCTTCAGCTCCTTCCTGGGGACAGAGGAGAAGGGTAGGAGGGAGCCCCCCACACTCTACCGCCCCCACGGCACACTCTGGAAGCCCACCCCAACTCTGCAGGCCCCACACTCCACGTCACAGAAGGAAACTGAGGCAAGGACAGCACCATCCCTCATCCCAGGCAACACCCTGCAGGGAAGGGCAGGCAAACGAACGGGCTAGAATGAAGTGACTAGAGAAGCCATCATACCCCTACTGCTCTGGGCCTCGGAAAGGGCCCAGGGAGGGCCCCCACGCCGAGTGCCCCCTAGTGGGCAGAGGCCTGGCTTCCAGGGAGCACGGTGTCCTGATGCAGCCCGGCCGCTGCTCAGAGAGCCCTGACGTCGGGGGGGCCCCAGCCTGGGAGCCGCAGGTGGGGACGCGTGGGAGACGTACCGGGCGAGGTCCAGGCGGTCCAGCTTCAGCAGGATCTGCACAGTCATGGCCATGCTGCGGGACAGAGAGCCAGTCAGCCGGCACCCTCGCCACTCTGCTGCCCGTCGGGGCTCACTCTGTGTGGGCGCCACCTCCAGGAACATTCCTAGGAGAGCCCGGGCCGCCATCCATGCCTAGCCGGGGGCAATGCGAGCCGCACTGGACTCAGACCCAAGCACAGTGCACCGGGCCAAACCTCCCACGGCTTCCCAGGGCCCTGGCTCCCCCATTTCACCACTGAGCACACGTGGGGCTGGAGCTCCCGTGGGGTCCCAAGTCGTCCCACTCTTGACTACCCCGAGGCTGGGCACCCTATCTGGGCCCACTCCCGCTGCGAGGGGGGACAGCGGACAGCGGCCACCAGCCAGCGGCAGGAGCCCAGGGCAGGCTGTAGGCGGTCACAGCGATGCTGCGCGGGCAGGTGCTGGCGCCCACCGGTGCCCGCACCCCTGGCTTCCCTCTCTGCCTGACAGCTGTGCGGCTGCTGATGTGCGGAGCCACTCGCTCCCACATCTCCCCGCCCCGACCAACGTGTGTAGGAGTCTGAGAAACAGTTACAGCGTCTGCTGCTTTGTAAGCTGTGTGCCAGACCTACTTCTAAGCCGCCACAAATCCCTTTCTGGAGAGAGGGGAAACAGAAACAGACACAAACATGAACCCGTGGGGACCAACCAACCCGGGGACAGCGGGCACCCGGGAGTTCACAGGGGAGGACAGTCGCGCCTCCGGCCCGGAGCCCTGGACACGGCGCCCTAGATGAAGCGCTGGCCCAGAGTCACCTCCTGGGGCGCGGGGTGGCGCCTGTGGCGCGCTGGCAGCTCTGGAGGGCCCTGAATGGGGGCCGGCCTCGGGGGAGGGCCCGGGGCAACGTGGGAAGGACGCGGAAAGGCCAGGGCCCAGGAACACAAGGCTCCGCGCTGCGGGTGGGGGTACAGAAACCACGGGTAGAAACAAAGGTGCTTTCTCCTCTGCCATGGGGAACAGAGGGTTTCCAGCCCTGGGAGCTGTGTCCTTGGGAACAGCAGGCCAGCCGTGCAGAAAGGAGTGTCTCCTGGACCAAGACCGGGAGCTGCGGTCTGAATGGGAAGCCGGGGCCCCACCGGGCTCTCCCGGCAGCCCCCCACTGTTCCCATGACAACGGCCAATGAGGCCTCGAGCAGCCTGGAGACCAGAGGGGCCGCTCAGGCCTCCAGGCCTTCCCCCGGAACAGGGAGGACACCCACCACTCCAGGCTGTCCCCCTGGTGCAGGGCCCGCAGGGCTGCATCTGGGTTCTGGTCATGGAAGTAGACGGAGGCGGCCATCAGCAGGAAGGTGGTGTTGGTCACGTCCACGCTCCGGCTCATCTCCCGGTCCAGCTCGGCCACAATCGAATCCCTGCGAGACAAGGCTGCTGAAGGCCTGCAGCCAGGGGTGGGCGGCAGCCTCGCCCCTGTGGGAGCAGACAGGTCCGGGGGGGGCGGGGGTCAGGCCCCCCGGGAACACAGCAGCTGCAGGCAGAACGGGCCCAGTGTGGGGCGTCTGGGTGGCTCAGATGGTTGGGTGTCTGCCTTCGGCTTGGAAAATGATCTCCAGGTCCTGGGATCGAGCAACATATCGGGCTCCCAGCTCAGCAGGGAGCCTACTTCTCCCCCTGCCTCTCCCCCTGCCCGGGCTCTGTCTCTCTCTCAAATGAATAAATAAAATCTTAGAAGAAAAAAAAAAAAGAACGGGCCCAGCTGTCTGCATCGAGCCCCACTGGGTGCCAGCTTCACCGCCTTCCCACGTGGCACTTCTCCCCCTCACACAGAGAAACTGAGGCTGGGTGCTTTCAGGCCCCATGCGGAGGTGTGGGGCAGGAGGGGCCATGTCCACAGAGCAGCGCAGATGACTGCCGAGGCCTACACACCTCCTGGCCCTCAGAGGTAGAGGGCTGTAGTGTCCACACCACCCCGGACGTGGAGGGACAGGCTGACTGGCCAGGGACGCCTCTCAGGAGACAGGAAGCCACACAGATGACTCCCACCCCGGTGACATCGCCGCCTTCCCAAGGAGGCCAGCTGCTCCGGGCAGGTGGGCCACGTGCTGGGCTGGGGGCTGGGCTGGAATCAGGGCTCCGCCGAGGATCAGCCGGTTCCCCCACTGGCCACAGGACGCCCGAAGCATGATCTGCCTAACTAGAAAACAGAGCCCAAAGCCCGTGTTTCAAAAGGCTGCCTAGCAGGTGACAGGAGAAGGGAGGAAAGGCCAGGCCCTGAGTCGCCGCCAGACCAAAGCTGCTGTTCAGGGTCCACGGGATCTCCACAAACGTGCGCATGTCCCGTGGGCTGCTGGGGGGCCGCTGGCCAGGATCTATGTCTCAGGCCCTGGAGGATGGGGACACTCCTGTCACTGTCCTCATGACCACCAAGGTGCTTGATGGACAAATGACTTCAAATCTGAGACTATTTCCCACTCTGCACATCTGGACCGCATGCGGGGCGTGACACAGAGCTGGCGTGGAGCCCTCGCGGCCACCCCCCGACGTGCCCTGCCTGGTTTGTGGCACCAAGACTAGACATGCCGCCTGCTGTTGTTAATGTGACAGGAGCATCATACGCTGTTCCTTTAACATGTCATTGGTCACCTGCACGTTCCGCGACTTTCTCCACAGCCTGCTTGCTGGCTATGGGGCAGCAGTGTGTGCTGCCAGGACGGACGCACCCTGAACCCCTCCGCCTTCCCGAGCCCCTGCCCCACAGCAGCCCCTGCTCCTATAGGGTCCCTGGGTCCCCACGTCTTCTGAAAGGAGAACAGGGCTTGTCACCCTGGCTCGTGAAGTGTGGAGAGGGAGAAAGGACAGCTTCAGGAGCCTGCCTGCCTTAGCGTCCTGGGGCTGCTGTCACAAAGCACCACAGAGCGGGAAGATGTGAACAACAGGAACAACTCGCTCACGGAGAATTCTAGAAGGCAGAAGTCCAATATCCAAGTGTGGGCAGGGAAGGTTCCTTCTGAGGCCTCTGACGGTGAATCCATCCCAAGCCTCTCTCCTGGCTTCAGCTGGCTGCCCACAGTCCTCGGCACCCCTTGGCTTCTGTGTCACCCCGAATCTGCCTCCGTCTTCACACATGCCTCCCCCCGTACCTTCTCTGTCTTCTCGTCTGTCTCTATTGAGGACAGCAGTCACTGGATTCGGGGTCCACCCTACATCTAGGACGATCTCAAGATCCTTAACTAATTACATTTGCGAAGACCTCATCTCCAACGATGCTGCATTCATGGGTTCTGGGGATCAGAACCTGGGGCCCCCATTCGGCTGTCACTCCCGACGCCTCAAGCTGCAAGGGCTAAGAAGCCCAATCAGGGGACGGGGCACAGAATGCTGCCCTTCGTCAGGGCAGCGGCGGGGGTCAAAGCAGGTGGTCTCACCCACACCTGGGACCCAAAGACAGCCTCGGCGGCCCACGAGAGTAGCATGGTATCAATAAGGTCATGATCAACCCCTGATCTGAAAAGTTCCACGAGGCAGAGATCGGGGAAGGCCTTTCTGTGAGGCTCCTTGCCGCTAAGAGGGAGGATATTCCAGGGTGGTGGTGGGGTCTCAGGGCTGGGCAAGGGGGCAGGGGGCAGGGAGGCAGGGGAAGACCACAGAGCGGAGCGTCTCCATGTCATGGGCTAGGCTGTTGCCCTACCCCACGCACCCTGTGGGGAGCAGATTTGAATGTAAAACCTCCTAATCCCAGGGGGCTTCACGACCAGCCGTTCCTGGGCTGGGGGAGATGGTGCACAGGACCATGGAGCCCATCGGGTTGCGCTGGTGCTCCAGGCCCGGGCGACGGGGGGGCGTCTCATGGCTCCCACCTGCAGAGGCAGAGCCCATAAGCACCCGGGCAAGTATCCCAGCCAGCAACACAACGAATGGCTCACCCAAATGCCCCGGCAGGGTAGGAAAGTGTTTTCACTGAGGCTCGGAGAGGTAAGAAAGTGGGGAGAGAGGCCCACCCCTGCCCTCCCGTCCTCACCTCTGGCTATCGTTGGCCAGGTACTCGGCGAACATGCGCACGGCCTGGAGCTCGGGGGCCGAGGAGGGCTTGATCTCGTCCAGGACCACACCGTACTTCCTCTGCAGTCAAGACAAGCACGCCGTCAGCTTGGCCTGCTCTCCCGTGGGGCTCGGACCTCAGCCTCCAGGAACACACGAGAGCTTTATAGGGCTCTAGCAGCACCTGGCAGAGCCCTGACGCCTGGAAATCAGCGGCTGCCCCCAGCATCCACCGCCCCCCAGGACCCCTCAGCCTGCCAGGGGCCAGCCCTGCCACAGGACCTGCTGGGAGCCAGCACGGCGTCACTTGTCACCTGTCAGACCACGACGCCCACCACTCTAACTGGAGTGACCCCAGCTGCTCACTGTCCAGCCCCCAGGGCTGAGGTGACAGGGCGAGGGCCCTGCCAGCTCTGGCGGGGGGCGGGGGGGACGCATCGCCCAGGGGCAGGGGGTCTGGGTGTCAGGACATACACCCCCTCCCTGCTGACGCTCAGAACTGGTGGTGGTGGTCACTGCTGGGAGGGGAACTGGAGCCAGGGGCCCATTTTCACCACATTCCTTTCTAGGTGGTTTTGATGTTTTTGCTGCCACCTACAGGTGTCCTTTTGTATGTATACATCACACACGCACATTGCAAGAAGACCCCAAGGTACACCAGAGCACCCCACTGCTGGGGGCCACACATACCGTTCGCTGTTGGGGGCGGGGGGGGTGGTATGGGAGG
>LNAC01000008.1:8011162-8028132 GCA_002007465.1 Ailurus styani | reverse complement strand
CATGGGCTAGGCTGTTGCCCTACCCCACGCACCCTGTGGGGAGCAGATTTGAATGTAAAACCTNAGAAGCCGCCCAGGGCCTTATGTGAGGTGGGAGCAGCCACGGAGCCATGTGCCCAGGACAGATCATGGTCCAAGGCTGAAGCCGGTGGGGAGAGGCAGGTGGGAGGCCAGCTGCCAGTGGGCCCTGGTGGGGGAGACCAGGGCAGGGCCCAACTCGGTCCTGCCGGCACCATCCGGACTGCTTGCACGCCCAGTGCAAGGAGAAAAGCTGCGTGTGGACCGGGGCTGGGCACACAGGATTCTCTTTACTGTCTACTTGGTTATTCCGAAAACCTGAGGCTGTACTAAACAAACAAAACCTACTGATTGCGTTAAAAAAGAAAAAAAGGGGGAGAAATCCCTACACCGTTCCTTGGGCTTGGTGAGTCCACGATCTCCGAACGCGCCACCTACCTGTGGAGGCCAGCCGGCTGCTCAAAGTCCTGGACTCTGCCCTCCCTTGTGTGTCGTCCCCAGCGCTGTCCCCGCGCAGCACTCTGTTCCTTTATTCTCCTGTCCCAGGGGACTTGGAGGTCACAGGCCCACACTCACCTGTGCAAGGTATGCTCTGTACAGGAAGACGTCCCTTTCCACGTCTCTCTCCGGGCTTGAGGGCTGCAGAGAGAGAGCGAGGTCAGGATGCTGGGAGTCATGTGTCAGATAGGTCCTCAGTGGAGGCCAGGAACAGGCACCTTCCCCAGTGGCTGCCAGGCCTACATCCCAGACCATCACCACCCCGGGAAGGGGCCTCGATCCTCACCCGCATCCATCCAGGTGAAGACAGTGGGGCACCCAGTCCAGCTGCAGGCGCCAGGCTGGAGCCCACGCCTTTAACCACTGGACATGCGGCCACTCGTACTAACAGGGGCCCCCGGGGTGCGATGGGTCAAAAACAGAAGTTGCTCAATGGGGTGGGTGGTCCAGGATGTTGGGGAAAATGCCCTAGTGCCTCAGTTTGTAAAAGTAGAGAAAACAGGGGCGCCTGGGTGGCTCAGTTGGTTAAGTGTCTGCCTTCGGCTCAGGTCGTGATCCCCGGGTCCTGGGACTGAGCCCTGCATGGGGGTGGGGGGTCCCTGCTCAGTGGGGAGTCGCTCCTCCCTCTGCCCCTCCTCTGGCTCATGCTTCCCCTGCCCCAAATAAATAAATAAATCTTAAAAAAAAAAAAAAAGAGGCCTGGGAGGATTCCCAACCAGAGGTGGATGGGTGATTCTAAAGAACCGGTGGGACCCAGGAGACGTGCAAAAAGGGACTTTACTTTTTGTAACAAATACTTCCACGCAGCCTGTTCCTGTTCTGTTTTTGTTCCAAACACTTTTTAAACACAGAAAACAGAAGAGACAAAGGTCTGCCTCATTCAGAGGAGAGCTCAGCAGGGCCGCAGCGACATCGACGGCCAGCCTGGCCCGCGCTGCTCGGCCCCGCCGCCACGGAGCCGGGGAGCCCTCGGGAGGGGACTTCACACACTGTTCACTCTGGGACTGTGGGGAGCCTGCTGAGCCCTGGCCAGGCCATGAGGCTATGGAGGTGCCGACCAGAGCCAGGGAAGGAAGAAGGCTCGTAAGGCCTCGGGCAGAAGCAGTGTGGAGAGTGCTGGGCTGATCTCCAGATCCGAGAAAACAGGGAGGGCGTCTTTCTGAGCAAATGCTTCTCCACCATTTGCGGCCTGGGGAGAGCCTGCCAGAATTAGCTGAGAACGAAGGCAGGAGGCCCACACCCACCAACGCTGGCGGATCCCTGAGTGGCCCCTGAGTGGCCCCTGACTGCCCCCAGGGAGCTCAGGGGTGCAGCCAGTCCTGAGGACAGTAAGCACCATGGCGGGTTGGGTAGTGATGCGATGGGGGCAACACTAGGCAGTACCTACCATCTCGTGGGCACTTAAGAAATGTCTGACAAACGAGGAAATGTCACGATGGTGACATAGCTCTACATCCCATCAAGGGCAATAACACCCCGGGTGTCCCATGTGGGGCCACCTCAGCTTGGGTCTGTCAGAGATTGCTGGGCCGCTGTAATGAACTACCATAAACTGGGTGGTCGGAAAGAACAGAAAATTATCCTCTCGTGGTCCCAGAAGCTAGTGGTTCGAAATCAAGGTGTCCTGGCTAACACCCTGCTCCCACCAAAGTCTTCATGGGAGGCTCCTTCCTGGCCTCGTCCAGCTTCTGGGGGCTCCAAGCATTCATTGGCCTGTGGCCCCCTCCCCTCGATCTCTGCCTCCATCTTCTCCATCTGCCTCAAGCCTCTCTTTGCCTTTCACTTAGAAGAGCACCACTCATTGGATTTAGGGCCTATCTGAAATCCCGGCTGACCGCATCCAGAGGTCCTTTACGGAATTCTAGTTCCAATGATCCTTTTGCCAAATAAGTCACGTTCACAGGTTCCGGGTGAACATGTCTTTCAGGGGACACCGTTCAACCCCATACAGGCTGCCCAAGAGGGTTTAGGTGGCCCGTGGACCAGAATTAAATCGCATCGAATGCTCAGTGGGGACAGTATGCCCATTGTGGATGCATCAGGGACAATGGCGTGGATTTGGGCCAGTGCATGTTTCCCATGTCACCAAAGAGGGAGCAGTTCCTCAGCTCAGAGGCTGGGCTGCAGTGTGCCTCCACCCATGGCGACTGCCAGTCCAGTTTCCGTGACTGCTTCCAGCCCCTCACTGAGTACAGCAGGGCATGCTGGTTCTCCCTTTCAGCAGTGATGGAAAGTCTGAACAACAGGACAAGAGAAGACTCAAAGAATGTATTGCTATGAAGTAACCAGAACAGACACACAACAGAAGCCAGACGGCAGAGCAGAGTGTAACGCTGAATCTTACAGTGACCCTGGTGAGACAGGTGTCATGGTCCCCAACGGACAAGAAGGGAGACAGGCGCCCAGAGGGGTAGTGGCTTGGCCCTGGCTGCAGAGAGAACGTAACAGAGCCAGAGTCTGAGCGCTGGTCTGTCTCGATCTTCTCACTGTCTACCTGACCCAGGACGGAGGCACACAACTGCAGAGGTGAGCCAAGTAAGAGACGCCCCCCTGTGATGTCCACGCCAGTCCCTGGAGCCTGGGAACAGCTTCCATTCTGTCACCAAAGGGACCTCAAAGATGTGATGAAGGTTATGGATCCTAAAATGGGGAGTGTGCCGAGTTACAGGGGAGGGCCCAGCCTAATCAGAGAAGCCCTTAAAAAGCAAGAACTTTAATGGCAGAGGATAGCCAGAAATAATGCAGCAGCAGCAGAAATCCAAGCTAGCCCAAGTGTGAGAAGGAATCAACCAGAAGAGACCCCGTGCAAGACTGAGGATCAGAGAGAAGCCTCGAGGAGCTGAGGCTGGCCCCTGGCTCAGAGCTGGCAACCTGAATAAGTCTGGAAGCATATTCTTCCCTAGAACCTCTAGAAGAGACACAGCCTGGCCAACACCTTGACTTTAGCCTGGTGCAAGCCATGTAGGACTTCCAACCTACAGAAACTGAGAGGTAATGAACTTGTGTGGCTACAAGCCGCCGTTTGTGGTCATTTGTCACAGCAGCAACAGAAAACAAATACAGGGACGCCTGGGTTGCTCAGTCGTTAAGCATCTGCCTTTGGCTCAGGTCATGATCCCAGGGTCCTGGGATCAAGCCCCGCATCGGGCTCTTCGCTTGGCAGGGAGCCTGCTTCTCCCTCTCCTACTCCCCCCTGCTTCTGCTCCCTCTCTTGCTGTCTCTCTCTGTCAAATAAATAAAATCTTTAAAGAAGAAAACAAATACAATCGTGCAAGTGTCATTTCAAGTGTGACAGCTTCCTGAAGTCCATTTTAGGCTTCATCCCCTTGATACTCAGGGAAACCAGGTACACTGTCAAAGGCCAGAAGCACGAACAAGCAAGCCTTCTCTGCTTCAGAGTCCCAAGTCCTCCCAAGCCTCTGGCTGCCTCGGTGAAGACATCTGTCGCTCCAACGCTTGGTGCTCCAATAGCCTCCCACAACTTCAGAATAAAATCCAAATTCCTACCATGGCTCCCCAGGCCCTGCCTGGGGCCCTGCCCACTTCATTCTCCCTCCTTCCCCGACCTGCACTCACCCTACTTCTGCTACACCAGCCTTTTATACTGTAACTACCCGGAGCTCATCTCTGCCTCAGGACCTGTGCAGCCATTTATGGGGTTAGACACTTCTCAAGGTTCAGTCTCAGGTTCAAATGTTGGTCAGAGAGGCTGGGGTTTATTGGACCACTCCCAGAGAAAGCAGCCTCCTCCCCCCATTTTCCAACTCAGCAGGGTTTTTGTCGTCTTTTTTTTATTTTTAAGAGAGGCATCTGTGTTGGGTTCTTTTTTAAGTTTATTTATTTTTACTCATCTTTACACCCAACGTGGGGCTCCAACTCACAATCCCAAGATCAAGAATCGTATGCTTTTCTGACTGAGCCAGCCACGTATCCCTCCAGCTCAGCACGTTTTATCTCACCTTGCCCCCTTAGGCACTCGAGTTATTACATATTCTCTCTCTTTACTCGTTTAACCTTTCTAGGAAGCAAGGCTATGTGGAAGTTAGCAAAAAGAAAACTCGCTGAAAATAGAGTCAGGCGGCCAGAAGGGGGAGCTCTCAAGCCCTGACACTCCAGGTCCACAGGGGACCCCGGCAGAAGAGAGGTACCATGCATTCCCCACAGGAGGAAGCAGACACTTCAACACCCCACAGGAGGATGAAAGATCTTCTCCTTGCCTGGCAACTGCCTAGCCAAAGGAGACTGTCACAACTTAGGCAATGAGAAGCCACTGGGCTTTGAGCTCCCAGTTTACTTCAATGAGTTTTTTGTTTTTAACAGCCCTTCTCAATTCCCCCTTTCCCCTGTGAAAGAGCAGTCCTCTCTGTTCTCTGGAGTTGCCTACGGTTTTGCTATAGGTTACACATCCCGAACTGCAATTATCCGTTAATCCCCAATAAACCGATTTTTCTGGTAAAATAACTGAGTTTTCTTTTTAAGGTTAACAACGAGGGCGGGCAAGGCCCTATCAATTTCACTGCTCTTAAAGAACCGCCAGTAGTTCACGCTCAAAGTGTCAGTAATGTCCAAGTCCCTCCCTAAAAGTTCCTGTTGAAGGACCTGCCGCCCCGTCTTGTCATCCACTGGCCGGGCCCTGCCTAGCAAGGCTATTTTCTAGCTCTCAAATGGCCAACCTCATTCCCACTACTGTCCATCACATTGCCCCCAGACTTATTTATTTACCCATTTACTGGCCCCCTGAGGTCCTTCAGGTTTCCAAGAGACCTCGGAGTTTTATCTGTTTTATCGCTGCTTTGAACCAGCACGAATACTCTGGCCCATAGAGAAGCTCAATGAATGAAGGAAGGAAAGAAAAGAAAGAAAGGGAAAGAAGGGAGGGGAAGGAAGGGAAAGGAAGGAAAGGAAGGAAAGGAAAGAAAGAAAGAAAAGAATGGGCAAATTTGAGGAGAAACAACCCGACTAGTGGAGCAGGGTAACGTCGAGGAAGCCAGTTCTCTCTCGAGCAGCCGTGTCAGCATCCTAAAATGAGAACAACAGTCTCTACTTCACGGGGATTGAGGGAATGGTGGCATAAGTGGGCTCTCCACAAGTGAAAATTACTATTATTATTACTACAGTGGCACAAACACCTCCCTTACTCAAGTACCTTCCACGGCGCAGAACGAGCTCTGAGTGAGAAGCACCAAAATCTGTCACAGCGTTGAGTTTTGTCATAGGTAAGAAGGGTAACTAACTCATCACAGCGCTCTGAAGAGATACACTGGGGGGCAAACGCCGCAAGGAGAAGAAGGAAGACTTTTAAAAAATAAGAGCGCGACCAGTGACCACCTGGGAGCGTCCTTCGCCACCACCATCCCCTCGCCCCCGAGCGGCCGCACCTTCACCCGCTGCGCCTCGTTAATGCACTGCTGGTAGCTGCCAATGTAGAAGGCATTCTTCACGTCGAACAGCTCGTCCACTTCCCCGGAGCCGCCGGAGGCCGGGCCGGGAGCCGGAGGCGCCATACCGCTGCGGTCCCAGTCGCTCCTCTTCCGGAGGGACACGTCGGCCGGAAGCAGGGAGTCACCGCAAGGCACCCTGGGAATTGTAGTTTACTCGTTTCGGCCTGATGATGAACCAAAGGGAGTTAAAGGACGGGAGTCGCACGTGCGACTCGCAGGGCATTCGGGAATTGTAGTTTGATTTTTATCGCGCGAGCCAATGGAAATCGAGGAAACACGGTAAGCGTGTGTCAAGGCTGGGAATGGCCGAGTGAGCTAGAGGTGGGTGGGAGCACGCAGCTGGCCATCCACTAGACGGGAGCGCTTCCGTGACGTCATCGGTACGTGCCGGAAGCGCTGCTCACACGGTTGCTCACACGGGTCCTCACACGGAGCTGGTGAGGGGCGATGGCCGGCTTTGCGGAGCTCGGGCTGTCATCGTGGCTTGTGGAACAATGTCGGCAGCTGGGTTTGAAACAGCCAACGCCTGTACAGCTCGGCTGCATCCCCGCCATCCTAGAGGGTAAGTGTAGCCCGGCCTCTTCCGGAGGAAGCCTACCCCCTCTTACCGGCTCCCGGTTGCCCACGCCACTTCTGCGAGGCGAGGGAATACGCTTGGGCGTTATTGGCGAACCCGGGCCACAGGGGTGGACTGAGCAGTGTTGGCGTTTGGAATGCACAATTGACTCCCTGTGTGACCGCACACAAGTGATGTAATCCCAGTAACTGTCTTGACCTCAGAGCACAGGGATGAATGACAAATGGCTACTACTGGGAAACTGGTAGTTTGCACTGCCATCTTAATTTTACGAACGGAAACTGAGGTTGACAAGATTACTGGTAAATTCAGGACTCTGGTCCCGTGAATACTCCCCACTCTAGTAGCCCGACCCAGTTTGCCATTAAAGAGATACTGTTAGGGGCACCTGGGTGGCTTAGCTGATTGAGCGTCCCGCTCTTGATTTCCGCTCAGGTCATGATCTCAGGGTTGAGACCAAGCCCAGCGTTAGGCTCCATGCTGGGCGTGGAACCTGCTTGGGATTCTCTCTCCCCCTCCCCCTTTGCTTCTCCCCCTCCCCCTTTGCTTCTTCCCCTCCCCCGCGCTTTTTCTCTCTCTCTCTAAAAAAGGAGAGAGAGAGATCCCCTTAGGAAGCCTAGAAAGTAACAAGTTGAGGGTTGACATCTTAAATAGACAAAGATGAAAAAGTCAATAGGCAGCCTAGGATACAGATTGGGGGAGGGTTTTCAGGTTTCCCCAAGCGGGGATGCTCTATGAGGGAATTAAAATGAGATAGTGAGTAGTTGTGGGGTGCCTGGGTGGCTCAGTTGGTTAAGTGTCTGTCTTCAGCTTAGGTCATGATTCCAGGATCTTGGGATCAGCCCTGTGCCTAGCTCCCTGCTCAGTGGGGAGCCTGCTTCTCCCTCCTCTCTCTGCCACTCGACCTGCTTGTGCTCTCTTGCATGCCCTCTCTCTTTCTCTCACAAATAAATAAGTAAAATCTTTTTTTTTTAAGATTTTATTTATTTATTTGACAGAGAGAGAGAGAGAGATTACAAGTAGGCAGACAGGCAAGCAGAGAGAGAGAGGAGGAAGCAGGCTCCCTGCTGAGCAAGGAGCCCGATGCGGGCCTCGATTCCAGGACCCTGAGATCATGACCTGAGCTGAAGGCAGAAGCTTTAACCCACTGAGCCACCCAGGCACCCAAAATAAATAAAATCTTAAAAAAAAAAAAAGATAGTGAGTAGTAGCATCTTGGGTCAGATGGATGTGGGTTCCACTGCAGCCTGCTTCTCACTGTGTTCTGGGCACATCTCTGAGACTCCGTTTCCCTTTCTGTTCAGTGGAGATAACGGTCACACCCTCCTAGAATTTGTCCATATGCCCAGAATGTAAATGACGTAGGCCAGTATTGGACACATGGTAACTGCTCATTAAACATTAGCTATTGTAAACTGCCCAGTAGAACACTTGTCTACACCTAGCGTGTGTTGATGCTCCTTTGCCCTCTGCCCAGGTCGGGACTGCTTGGGCTGTGCCAAGACAGGCAGTGGCAAAACAGCAGCATTTGTCCTGCCCATCTTGCAGAAGCTGTCTGAGGATCCCTATGGCATCTTCTGCCTCGTCCTGACACCCACCAGGTGAGCCCCCCATAGGCTTTCTAGGTGACTTAACCATCTGTGTTTTCTTGGGCAAGCACCTTTACCTGTCTCAGCACACTTTCCCTATGTTTAAAATGGGGACAGAAATCATTCCTGCCTCTTAAGGGGGGTACAGAATTCACCAGGATAGTGTGTGAGAAGTGCTGAGCACAGGGCTTGTCTCATGGTAAGCTGTCAGTAGTCTGGTAGCCCGGGACAGAGACACCTTTCTCGGCCTTGGGCAGATAAATATGGCAGTTGGCATGGTAAGTCCTCTAGCGGCAGGAGAAGAGGTAGGCCCTGAATGCTGTGAGAGGGCGGCCTGGGGAGGGGGAGTCAAGGAAGACTTCATCCCAGGGATGCCTCAAAGGATGACAGGGATCTCTCAAAGGGACAAGTTTGGGGAAAGATACTCTAGACAGAGGGAACTGTTACTGCATTCAAGCAGAGGTGTGAGAAAGGCAGGGAACAGAATGGGTACTGGGGGGTGGGCAGGTTAGAGCCAACTTGAGAAAAGCCTGGAATGCCAGGAAGAGAGTTAGAACCAATTCTGTGGGCATGTGAGCAGGAGAGGGCAAGACAGGAGGACAGGAAGTGGCCACATGAGCCCAGGAGAGCTGGGCAGAGCTGGGGCAGGGGTGGGGAAGAAGGGACTTGGACACCGAGCAGCCCCACGGGAGAGAGGACTGATGCTTAGGTCTCGGGCTTTGGTGACTGTGGTGTCGAGGCCACTGCTGAGGAGGAGAGGCCGGGTTGGGTGGGGCTGGGGGGAGAGGGGCCATGGGATGTCTGGGTCCCAGGCTTGTGAGGGGGCCACAACGGGACTCCAGCGCTCCGTATCAGAGCCTTTATCCAGAGAGAACTGGGAGCTGTGGTGGGTGTGTAAGCAGGAGAGGGTCAGTCAGGAGGTCTGAGGGATGGGTATGGGAATGGTAGGCAGGCACAGAACCCCCATCTAACCCAGCCTGGCACCTTCCCACCCACAGGGAGCTGGCCTACCAGATTGCAGAGCAGTTCCGGGTCCTGGGGAAGCCTCTGGGCCTGAAAGACTGCATCATTGTCGGCGGCATGGGTACGGGGGGCCCGGGGAGGCTCTGGGTAGGGGACCCCCCGTGGCCTCGGGCCACCCACCCAGACCCACCTCTCGCACTCCACCTGCAGATATGGTGGCCCAGGCCCTGGAGCTCTCCCGGAAACCGCACGTGGTCATCGCCACCCCAGGGCGCCTGGCTGACCACCTCCGTAGCTCCAACACTTTTAGCATAAAGAAGATCCGTTTCCTGGTGAGTCGGCCCGGAGCCCGGATTCATCCATTTGGGACACGTGTCCCACAGGCCATTCAGTAGAGCTGAAGAAAGGGTGACAAGGACAGCTGAGGGAGCAACCAGAGGTGGCCCATAACTAGCCAGGGTGGCGGGGGGCAGGGCTTCTCTGAGGCGCTGAGTTGGTTGCACGCTCCAGGGCCCATCTCCAGGGCTGGGAAGGAGGCATGGGGGGGAGGGCAGCAGGGCGGGCGAGGCACGTGGTCAGGCCCTGGACAGCGCTCTCACCCCCGATCCCCGCCCCCTGGCCACCGGTGCTGCAGGTGATGGACGAGGCCGACCGGCTTTTGGAGCAGGGCTGCACCGACTTCACTGTCGACCTGGAGGCCATCCTGGCGGCCGTGCCCACTCGCCGGCAGACCCTGCTCTTCAGCGCCACACTGACTGACACGCTCAGAGAGCTTCAGGGCCTGGCCACCAACCAGCCCTTCTTCTGGGAGGCTCAGGCCCCGTGAGTCTACAGCCAGCTCCCGAGGGGGGCAGGACGAGGCAGGGGTTGGGTGGGTGGGGGCACACCCAACAGAGGTTATTGCCTACAGACTGTGTGGGGCATTGGCTCCCTTCAGCAGGAGGGGAAACTGAGCCCCGCCCCCCCCACCCCCAGGGTGCGTACCGTGGAACAGCTGGATCAGCGCTACCTGTTGGTGCCTGAGAAGGTGAAGGACGCCTATCTGGTCCACCTAATTCAGAACTTCCAGGATGAGCACGAGGACTGGTCCATCATCATCTTTACCAACACGTGCAAGTGAGCATGGGCCTGCCTCTCTCCTCCTCAGACCTGCTCCCATTGCCCTTTACGAAGGCCTGAGGCGCGAGGCACACGGCCAGTCTTACCACTCCGGGGCCTCTGCTGAGACCAGAGATTTCAGAGGATTCACTCAGGGAAGCTCAGAGAGGTCAAGCAGCTTGCTGGGGCCACCCCTCCTGAAGCCAGAGCCAGGATCTGGGGTTCCTCAGACTCACTCTTAACCAGAAGGTGCAGGGGCCTCTGGCTCTCCCCCAGAAACCCCCTACAGCAGCCGGGAAGCCTCGAAACAGCAGCCTCTTCACCATGTCTCGGGCTGTCACTAAGTCCCAGCACATCGGCTCCGACACCAAGGCCCTCCTCTGCAGTCCCAGGGGCCTTCAGAATCCTTTGAAGCCCTTGGGGAAGTCATTAAGAAGCCATAGTGCGAGCCAGAGTGGATACGTAGCCTCCGTCATATGGAGAAGACCCCTGAGTGGCTGCTGCCCCCCAAGAATTTATTGGCTACCGGAAGAGGAAAGTCTGGATGTAGGGCTGACTGTCATTGGCTTAGGCCAGGGGAGGGGGCGGCAGGGAGGATATCAGCAGGCAGGATACTCCACACCCCGGCTTCTCCTTCACCGGCTGTGCCGGGCCCCCTGCTTGCATTCTTGGGGTGTGCCAGGAAGGAGTGCTTTCCCCAGACCCGGGCTCTGGAGAGGCTGCCAGCGTGTCCTCCCCCCCCCCCCCCCCNCATGATGCTGCGGAAATTCAGCTTCCCCACTGTGGCTCTGCATTCCGTGATGAAACAGGTGTGGGGTCAGGCTGCCCCCGAAACCATCCCCCAGCCCTAGCCTTGCCCTGGCCGGTCGTCCCAGCCTCGGGGCCTTTGCCCACGCTCTTCCCTCTGCCAAGAACCCTGCCCTGCCACCCATTTACCTTGGTCTGTCCTCATGGGGGCACCTGTAAGGGTGGGACTAGCCTGAACTCCCCCCCCCCATGTTCCCAGGCCTCACACAGTAAACGCTCAAACATTTGCGGAGATGCTCCCTGACCCCCAGTCTTCCCAATTCTCTCCCCACCCGGCAACAGAAAGAACGCTTTGCTGCCCTGGCCAAATTCAAGTCCAGCATCTACAGGATCCTGATTGCCACAGATGTGGCCTCCCGGTGAGCGCCCCACGGTACTCCCTCTCCTGGGCTGGCCCCGGGGCACCCCCACAGAGGGACCAGAGTGGCGAGAGCTGGGGCAGCCCCGACTTCACGGCTGAGTGACCTGGGGTGTGTCCCTGCCTTGGTTTCCCCACGCGGACGGTGGCACTGACTGGCCTCTGCCTCCAGGGGCCTGGACATCCCCACAGTGCAGGTGGTCATCAACCACAACACCCCTGGGCTCCCCAAGATCTACATACACCGAGTTGGCCGGACAGCCCGTGCAGGTGAGTGGACCGGGCAGGGTGGTCTTCGGACCCATGGCCCTCCACCCCTCTGACCCCGTGAGGAACCCAGGTCGGGAGCCGGTGGGAGAAGACGGGGGGTGGAGCCCGCAGGTGAGGGGCAGTGTTCAAAAGTTGGGGGAATCATCCTTTGGAAAGCAAAGGCAGGGAATGTTCTGGTTTCTGAGATTCTCTCACACCTGGAGTGCGCAGAGACAAGGATTCTGGGGTGGCCAGCCTGGGCCTGGCCCTTGTCTCCTGCCCAGCTGGGGCAGGCCACATCAGCTCTCTGGGCCACCTCCTCATCAAGTGACAGTAGCGAGAATGATGCCTGTTTGTGCTGCTCCAAGGGTCCCGGGCCTCACCAGCTGTGAGTGCTGTTCCAACATCGTCACCCTCACAGAAACAGGGGGCGGAGAGACTAACGGGCGCAGCTCTGCGCTGAGGCCCGTCGAGCCTTATCGCTGACAGAACTCGCTGACAGCCATGCCCGAGGGGAATCAGCCCCATCACCAGCCCCCGTGTAAGGCCAGCCTGGCGGGAGAGCCGCCTCTCCCGGGGCCCTGTGTCTCCTCTGGGAGGGACCTGCCCTCACCCCGTTCCCACCAAGCGGAGCCCTGAGCTGCCTGGTGGTCAGAGCCTGTCTCCGTTGGCCCCTAGCTCACAGCAGGTAACTGTGGCGTGTCCTCGCAGGGCGGCAAGGACAGGCCATCACACTGGTGACACAGTACGACATCCACCTTGTCCATGCCATCGAGGAGCAGATCAGTGAGTGGCGGGGCTGGAGAGGGGCTGGGGGGAGGCGGGCGCGGCTGGGTGAGGCGCCCACTCACCCTCCTCAGACACCTGCCGGGCTGCTCATGGAGCAACTTGAACTGCACTCGCTGTCCTGTGCAACCCCAAACAAAGGTTTTTACCCCGGTTATCACAACCAGCTGCCGAAAGCCACATCCGGTGGGAAGGGACTCCGGTTTCTCAGCCCAGGTTGCATCGGTGGTCCCTGGGGATCAGTCAGAGGCCCCAGGGCCAGGGTCTGGGTGTGTTTAAAAACCCCTTTGGGTGGTTTAACGTGCAGCCCAGACCAAGCAGCACTGGAAAATCTGTAATCAGTGCACAGACTGCCCTAAAATTCAGAAATCTCTGGACTGCAAAGGGCAGTGTTTGAGTTATCCTTTCACCCAACGTGAGGCTCGAGCTCATGACCCCAAGATCAAGAGTCACACACTGTTCTGATGGAACCAACCAGGTACCCCTCCCTAAAGGAGTGTTTAAAAAAAAAAATGCTTCTCATCAAATTCATAATGTTGCTAACGGCCACAAAAAAAGGACAGCCTATCATCTTCGGGTCTGCAATCCCAGATCTTGCTCACCTGACCCTGATCTGATATGACCGCAGTCTTGCCTGCCCCACTGCATGGGGAGCTCACTCCCAAGCCAGAATCCCTCCCCTTGTCTGCCCTCTCCCGACCCCTGGGACCCCTGCCCTTGCAGAGAAGAAGCTGGAGGAGTTCTCTGTGGAGGAGTCCAAGGTGCTGCAGATCCTCACGCAAGTCAACGTGGTGCGGAGGGAGTGTGAAATCGTGAGTATTGGAGGACGTGGGGCCCAGGGTAGCCCCTTGGAGATGAGGGCCTCCGTGACGGGCTCTCCTTCCCTCCCCAGAAACTGGAGGCGGCCAACTTTGATGAAAAGAAGGAGATTAATAAGCGGAAGCAGCTGATCCTGGAGGGGAAGGTGAGGGCTGAGCTGGCAGGTGGGTGGGGGAGGGCTTGCAGGGGCCACAGATTGGGCAGCTCAGTCACCTGTGGGTCCTCCCATGCCAGGACCCCGACCTAGAGGCCAAGCGCAAGGCTGAGCTGGCCAAGATCAAGCAGAAGAACCGGCGCTTCAAGGAGAAGGTGGAGCAGGTGCTCCAGCGCCAGAAGGCCGGGGGGGCTAGCCGCAGGAGGCGTCCACCCAGGGCCCCACCTGGAGCGCATTCGGCCCCGGCACCCAGCCAGGGCCCATCCTGAGCACCACTGTGGCCCCCACCAGCCCCACCTGGGATTCCTTCCTGGAACTGACGATCGGAGGGCCCCTCCCTGCCCCAGGACCTGCTCAGTCCCTGTCATTGGTACCCAGGGACGCCCGTGTTGTGCACCATACAGCTTTCTGGCTTGCAGCCCCCGGCTGGCCCTTTCTCAGAGCCCCTGCCTGTGGACGAGAAAGGAACACTGGCTATGAGGTTGGCCCAGTCCACACACACTGACCCTGGGTCACCTGGCAGTGGCGGGGGATTGGGGGGAGGGTGGATGCTGCAGGGCCCCAGAGCCAAGGTGTGTTGCTTCAGGAGTCACCTAATAAACGGGTCTTTCAACTTCCCCGGTCTGACTCTGTGGGACTGCGGGCAGGGGAGGAGGGTTCAGCTGCTGGTGCTTCCCAAGGCCCCCAGAACATCATGTCACCCCCCCCCCCAGTTCTCCATTCCCATCAGGCCAGGCCAAAGGTTTGAACTGTAGTGCTGGCTGTTCTGGCCAGCTGACCTTGGGTTTGAGAAGCTCCTTCTGGGGCTCAGTTTCCTCATCTGGAAGATGGGCACAGCAAGGGCACCACTCTCCATATGTGGCCATCAGGTTCAGTGACATGATGCCCGTGTGTAGTGAACACTACCACGTTCCAGGAGCTTCCACACCTGCCCACCTGGTGGAATTTGGGGTTTGTAGCCAAAGTAAAGGGAGAGTTGCTTAACCAAGGGCCACCTAAGGGGAGACTGGTCCAAACAACAGGAGTTGAGCCCAACAGCGTGGGGACAGCTATGCTGGGCAGAGCTGGACTCCTGGCTGTGTGGCCTGGGGTGCTCCTCAGATTGTGAAACTTACACTTCTCACGTGCAAGTGGCTTGCTAAGCTCAACAAAGATTGAGAGCAGCTGAGGTGCATCCAAGAGGAAGCAGGTAGAGGGCTCCAGTGACGGCGGTTAGATCCCTGGGTGTCCACACAACACACACACACATAACCACTCTTAGAAATGTAATCGGCGCCAGCGCATGCCCTGGGGATTCTAGAAATTCTACACAATGAAAAGCCCCCAAACAGCCCCTGAGCTATGAGTGGCAAGGGCCAGCTGGGGCACTGTGGCCGGGCCCTCCCCAGGCCGAGTTGGGTCCCCGGTCCCTGCCAGGGTGAAGGGCCCAGTGTGCTGCCCGTGGCCCGCCTCGTGCCCCAGGCGGGAATCACGTGTCTGAAACCAGCTCCCGCAGGCCCCGGCTCCCACACAGACCCTGCAGCCAGGCTCAGGGGGTGCCCTCAGCCAGGCGGGCGAGGCCCTCTCGCAGCTCGCTCAGCTCAAACAGCCGGACGTCCAGCAGCTGTGCAGCCCGGCCCACCTCAGCCCGCGCCCGTTCCCGCTCCGCCCGTGCCTCCTCCAGGCTGCGCTCTGTTGCCCGCAGCTGGTGCTCCAGCTCAGCATTGCGGGTCTCCAGGTCCTGCAGGGAGAGGGTAGACAAGATTTGGGGCCCAAGCAAGTCTCTAGGGTCATCAGCCCTGTTTGGGGCATCCAGCATTTGAGTGCCATCCCATCAGACCCCACTCTGGACCATGCCATGCCCCCTTCGTCTCTTATTCTCCCTGCAGCTTCTGCCCAAGACACTCCCTGAGCCCTTGGCCAATTTAAAGGTCATAGAACTGATCACATCCCTCTTCCGCTCAAGACCCTTCTGTGACCCATCAGGCTAGGAATAAAATCCACATCCCTCCTTCCCTCTACTTGTTCATTCCAGCTCAGACTTGCTGGCTTCCTTGTGGTTCCTTGAACATGTTGAGTTTCTCCCAACCTCAGGGCCTTTGCACAGGCTGACCACTCTGCCCAGGAGACAAGTGGGAGCATTTCCCTAACTTCACTCTTCTGGGTCCCCAGATCTTTTAACATCTTCACCTGCTGGGCTCACGGGACATGCCCCATGAACATTTCTCAGAAAAAGTCTTCAGTGAAAGCCAGGTCAGTCAGACCTGGGTTCGAATGGAGGCTCCTGACCCTGAAGACTTGATGGGGTCAAGCATGGCAATTCAGCAGGAACTCAAAAATTGCTTGTTGAGGGGTACCTGGTTGGCTCAACTGGTTAAGTGTGTGCCTTCGGCTTGGGTCATGATCTCGGGGTCCTGGGATGGAGCCCCATGTTGGGCTCCCTGCTCATGCTTCTCCCTCTCTCTCTGCCCTGCCCCCTGTCATGCGTTCTCTCTGTCAAATAAATAAAATCTTTTAAAGAATTTCTTGTCCAATCAAAGAATATGAAACATTGTACTAATAACTCCTTTACAAAACCCTGGCTGTAACTCAGACTTCCCCTGCCCCTGGGCCTCCCAATCCTTCACAGCCTTGGGTAAATCTCTTCCTGACCCCACTTACAGGTGAAGAAATAGGCTCGGAGAGGCACACAGATGGCTAGGACCCATCAGGAAGGTCTGTCCCACAGCGGGAGTGGGTTGCCCCCAAGCACTCACCCCATCCTGTGACAGCAACACACACCTGCACTTTCTGCTGCGTTTCCTCCCGCTCCGTGGCGTCCACGGCCTCACGGGGTCCACCAGTCTGGCTCTTCAGCGTCTGGATCTCCTAGAGAAGAGTTCCCAGGGTCTATTCTGGGGGTCCTGGCTCCCCTGTGGGAGGTCAGGGAAGATGAAGCCCAGGAACACACACTCAGCGCTCACCTGGTCCTTTGTTTGCACTAATGCTTCTAGCTGCTCCAGTGACTGGCCTGGCCCTTCCTTCTCGCTGACTGAGGGTTGCTCGGCGGCTGCCTGGGCCTCCAGCTCAGCTACCTGTGTGGACAGGAAAGTCAGGCCCTGACACCCCAGCCCGCACTCTCCTGACCCCTGGGGAATCTGTCCTGTGCTCAGTCACACCCCTGACAAGGCACTCACCCCCTCTGATTGGGGCTACCACCTCCAAGCAGGTAGGACTTTAGGGTTTGACAAAGGTTGGCATTCTCTCAGACCCACAATACAGAACAAGAAACTGAGGCTCAGGGAAACGACCTGCAGAGATCACACAGCCAGCCAGGGAAACCAGGACCGATAGGACATGCGGAGACGGGGGCTCCCCAGCTGCCGGGGGCCACTTGGAGTCTCTGGAAGGGGTCCCCTCACCCGCTGCCGCAGCCTCTCGGCCTCCGCGCGCTGGGCCTCCAGCTGCTGCCTCCACTGGGCGGCCGCGGCGTTGGCTTCTCGCAGGGCGCCCGCCAACTTGTTGTTGCTGTCCTGCAGCGCGAAGAACTCGGCCTCCCACTGCACCTCGCCCACCGAGCTGCAGAGACGGGAGAGTTGGAGGGGGCGAGGCCGGGCCGCACCAGGTACGGTTGGGTCGGGGGGAGAATGGGGCG
>LNAC01000008.1:7880740-7997911 GCA_002007465.1 Ailurus styani | reverse complement strand
CACCCGCCCATCCATTCATCCTGCCACCGCCCCTCCCCCCCACCTGCCTGCCCTCCCACAGATGCAGGCATCACCCATGATTCCCCATCCATGCATCTGGGCAGCTTTTCTCAGTCTAGCACACTCCTTCTTCAAGCCCCAGCTCTGTGTTCCCTCCTCCATGCAGCCCTCCAGGCTCTTCAGACAGAGCGGCTAGCTCATGCCTGACCCAATGGAGCTGAGAGTGAATGTGTCTGACTTGGCCTCCCCAGACTGGGGGCTCTTTGAGGGCCTGGGGCTGAGGCTCCTCGGGGGCCCAGCAACCCCAGTGAGAAGTGGGTACTGAGGAGAAGACCAGTGATCTCTGCCCAAAGTTCGTTGAAGAATCAGCCAGGCCTCCGTGGGCGGGGTGTGTGTGTGTGTGCAGTCCCCCCCATCAGCAATAAAGCCACTGTCATAGAAGCCCAATAAAAAGGCCACAGGGAAGGAAGGAATCCAGGCTTGACCTGCATCCGCTTTAAGGAACAGCAAGGAACTCTGGGAGGAGATGACTTTCCCTGACACTTCTATGCTGTGTGATGTTGGAGAGCTTAATTTACCTCTCTGAGTCTTAGTTCCTCCATCTGGAAATCTCTCCATCTCATCTTAATTGCACGTTTTCCAGGAGCCCGGACCTGCCCCGGGCCCCACTCTTGGTGAGAAGCCAGGAGGAGCCAGGCTGGAGGAAAGGAGGGGTGGCTGGGAAGGCAGAAGGCTGTGTTGGGGGGCAGGGAGGGCATGGGACATGTCCATCTTCTAACAGGAGCATCTTTACATGTTTTCTTTCCCAATTGCCAAAGTAATATGAGCTCAGTGTGAAAACAGCTTCAGAAAACACAAACGTAATGTAAATAACCAAAATAGCTCCCTTGTCATAGCATTTAATTTCCTGAATGAATCTTTATTGTGCACTTGATGACGTGCCTGGTGCTCACTGGTAAGTTTGCAAACTACTGGCAAAAGAAACTCAACCGAGACGTGGTCTCCCTGCCCTGGGCACGGGCTGGCACGCACCACGTGCTCCATAAATATCTGTTGAGTACGTGAAATTTTTACAATAAAACCAACACCCAGAAATCCTTCTTATGAACATGATGGCTAATTTCATTCTAGATTGTTTCTTGTATTTTTTTTTTCAGCCACAGCAGACTCCTGCTATGCACGATTTATTTGGTTGGTTTTTTTTTTCTTTTAAGATTTTATTCATTTATTTGTCAGAGAGAGAGAGAGAGAAAGAGCACAAGCAGAGGTAGGGGCAGAGGGAGAAGGAGAAGCAGACTCTCCACTGAGCAGGGAGCCCGATGCCAGACTTGATCCCAGGACCCCAGGATCATGGCCTGAGCTGAAGGCAGATACTTACCGACTGAACCACCCAGGCATCCTGTGTACACAAGATTTACCAGTTAAGGACCACATTCTGCATGGAGGGACACCAATCTACCTTCTCGTGTTGACAGATTTTACTGTGGTCCATCTGGGGCTCTTCATGACTTCTTTTCTTTTTTTTTTAAGATTTTATTTATTTATTTGAAAAGGAGAGAGGTCACAAGTAGATAGAGGGAGAGGGAAGCAGGCTCCCTGCCAAGCAGAGAGCCCCACACGGGACTCGATCCCAGGACTCTGAGATCATGACCTGAGCTGAAGGCAGAGGCCCAACCCACTGAGTCACCCAGGCGCCCCACTCTTCATGATTTCTTAAATGGATCCCCTATGGTTGGGCATCTAGGTCGCTGCCTGCAGGGATGCCTTTTGGGGACAGCCTTAAAAGTGGAATCAAGGGCGCCTGGGTGGCACCATCCGTGAAGCATCAAACTCTTGGTTTCAGCTCAGGTCACGATCTTGGGGTCATGAGATCGAGCCCTGAGTAGGGCTCTGCTCTCAGAGGGGAGTCTGCTTCAGACTCTCTCCCTCTCCCTCCCCTCTTCCTCTCCCCCCACCCCCTGCTCACTGGCGTGTGCACACACACACTCTCTCTCAAATAGATAAACCAAATCTTAAAAAAGAAAAGTGGAATCATGTTTTCAAGGCTTTCGATGGATACCTAGGGCCACACTGCCTTCTCTATCGGGTTCCCCATGTCTCAATTTGTTCCCAGCAGCGGTGGTCGAGTGTGTCCATTTCCTTGAACATCTGACATTTGCAAATAAATATTAGAGACGGTTGCTTTGCAAGATGTGATGTGGATTAAAATCAGAGACCCCCGAGGAAGGAATGGGGAGGACTGCTTAACAGGAACAGAGTTTCCTTTTGGGGGATAAACATGTTCTGGAACTAGATAGAAGCAATGGTTACACGACACTGTGCATGCACTAAACGGTACCGAATTTACACTCAAAAGTGGTCAGTTTTATTTTATGTGATTTTTACCTCCAAAAAAAAAAAAATCAGAAGTCCCAACCTGGCATCTCCAGCTTCCAGAAAGTCCTGAAAACTCTGCTTAAGTGCCACCTCCTCCAGAAGCTTCCCTTTATTACCCCACCCAACCACCTCCCCCATACATCTTCTAGCACTTTCCATGTGTCCTCTTACTGTCTTCATAACTCCCATCCCTCCCTGGCATTGTTTCATTCAGGCATTTATTCACTCATTCACTGGTCTTGCTGGGTGCACAGTAGGTCCTCAGTAAAAATTTGTTGAATATATGAATGTTCATGAAACAACTGTCAGAGTCCAGTGATTGCTGTCATGTCCCGCAGAAAGGCCGGGCATGATATACCACAGAGAGCAGGACCAGGGCCCAGCAAGAAAAAGCAAAATCCGCCCTCAGGCATTCTGGCAAGGTGAAGGGTGGGGGTCTCGGGGGGCACAGGCGGGTCACACGGTTCCTGGCCTCTCTCTGCTCGTGAGCATTTCCCTCGATGTCTAGTTTTATGGACAGCCAGAGGGCAAATGAGTGGTGTGCTTTAACCACACAATGTGGGAGGTGGACAGAAACTTTCCCAAAGAGGGACTCCCCAAGGTAAGGGAAAGAAGGTGTCCCGGGAGGTGACAAACTGGGGGCTCTGGCCCTGGAGAGGGACCTCTGGGCCCTGAGTGGCCGTGCAGAGGCATTGGGCCTGGGGGTTGGGGGGTGAGGAGAGAAGGGTTGCCCTCTCCTGGCTTGAGTTGAGACCTAGAATTGTCTCCAAACATAAAACACGAGCCCTGGGGCCCCGTTGGTTGCAATTCCTGGCTCCTGGTCAGCACGAACACTCTCTGGACAGAAATTTAAAAAAACCCAAAAAACAGTCCAGCTAAGCCCCTGGTGGGACCTGTATGGAGGTAACAGGGGGCCTCCCAGTTGTGTGTCTACCTACCAGCTGGGGAACAGCCAGACTGGCTTCCCTGTTGGACGCTCTGAACTAATCGCCCCCAAACAGGGAGGAAACCGGCTGAGGGCCATAGTTTTGTCCCCATCCTACCCTCATGAGCATGGTCTTCCAATAGCAGCATGAGGAACCATCACAGATAAACAGGACTTAGCGCCGGACAGCTTGTATGCAGTAGGTGCTCAATAAATGCTGGAACTGGTTAGGGTTCTTATGGGTGTTCAAGCGCCCTGTGATCCAGCTCAGCCTTCTCTCCCATTCTTCCCCATGGCACAGTGACACCAGGTCAAGCTCGGACCTCCAATTCCCCTCCCAGCCCTTCTGGCCACCACACCTTTGTCGGAGCAGTGCCCTCCACTTGGAATGCCCTTTCTCCTTCCCCTCTTGCAAAACTGCGCAGCCTTTAAGGCCGCTCGGTACCTGCTCCTGAAACAGACAGGAGGGTCCCTGCTTTGAGGCTACTTGACACATCGATTATCATTATCACCGTGGGTTTCTAGGAAAGTGGTTCCCTCCCGTGAAATGGGTGTGAGAAGTGCCCTCCGTCCAGGCCTCAGTGGGCTGGCCAGGGCTCCCGTAGGCTGCGAATCCCCTGCAGCCAGGCCAGGGGGCTGGGCCTGGGGGATGTCCCAGGTGAGGGGCGGGGCCCAGGAGCAGTAGGGCGGGGCCTCAGGCCCAGGCTTGGTCAAAGCAGAGCTGGCGGTGGCCTCAGGCCATTAGCAGAAGCTGCACTACTCTGTGAGGCTACAAGAAGAGGCCTTGTGGGACGGGACCGAGGGGCTACTGAGCGGCAGGCTCCCTCTATGGCCTGGCAGTCTTTGGGTGAAGTGGGCAAGGGATAAGTACAGTGATGTGAAGCCTCGTCTCTGGTTTCCTCCTAGGCCTCCTGGCTTCCAGTGGGCCCTGCACACCAGGGCCAGCAATGGGGCCCTTCCTGTAGCTCCTGAGGGTGCTGGGGAGCCAGGAAGGTGTATGGGCAGGGAGGGGAGCCAGGCATGACTCTGTGGTGAGCCAGACCCGGGGTCTCGGGAGGAGTCCAGGTGGGGTCTGGGTGGGAACCTGGGAGCCATGGGGACAGCAAATGGGATGAGCTGAAAAGTTGAGGACCAGGGGTCTGAGTGCATGTGGGTTTGGGAGTGAGAGGCATCAGGGGCACCCCTGGTTTCAGGCTCAGGGGCCTGGAGTAGGTGAGGAGGATGGCCTGAGACCAGGGATACTTTGGGAACACGTGGCACCGAGAGAGGGACATTCAGGGAACTTCAGGGCTGAGATGCTGGGTCCTTTCCTGGCCTGCAGTCCTGTGGGTCACATGGGGCACACAGTCAATAACCGTTTGCTGGAGAAAAGAATGGAGAGGGGAGGTCCTGGCCTGGGTGGGGATGGGGGGTGAGATGATGGAAGAAGTTTATTCAGAATTCATTGAGTCCTACTGTGTACTGGCCCTGGGCTGAGCCTGGGATGCTACTGGGAATAAGTAGAGACCTGGGCCTGTCCCCATGGAGCAATGATCCAGTGCATTGATACAGTTAGAGAAATGAATGTCTAAGTATGAACAGAGCTATTTGGAAAGAAAAGAATTTGTTCTATGAGAGCTTATATCAAGGAGCCAGACCTGGTCTGGGGGAGTTGGATAAGGCTCCCCAGGGAGGGGGGTGACTAGAAGCTAAGGGACAGAGGAACTCAATGAAAGGGGCAGATATAGGAGAAGGTGTTCCTGTAGAGGGCACTGCATATGCAGAGGCCCAGCGGTGGGAATGATGCACATGGCAGTGTGAACAGAGGGAGGCAAAAAGTAGCCTGAGCTCACTTGCAGGTGGGGGCATTGGGAGGGTCCAGATGGGGCAGGGTCTTGGTGGGGAGTTTGAGTTCTATTCCCACCAGGCTGGAAGATCACCAGAGGATTTGAGGAAGCCCGTTTGGCAGAATTAGGGAGACATGAGAGGATTAGAGGCAGGGCTGAGGGCTTCTGGGAGGAGACTGGGCCAGACCAGGTAAAAGTAGGTGAATTCAGGATGTCTTCAGGGCTGAAGGGATAAGTTGTACTGAGGGAGAGACTCTTCATGGGTCAGGCTAATGACCAAGGTGGTGGTGGTCTTCCCTTCTGGAAAATTGGCTCCATGGAAACCACGGCCTGGGAATCCCAGGGCCTCTTCCCTGGTGACCACCACGGCAGTCGCCATGGGTCTTGGGTAGGTACCCATTGTCTGGGGGTAGAACACAGAGGTGGGCTAGAGCTCTAGGCTTTGCCTGTCCCACGCAGACCCTCAGGGCATCTTGGGTCTCCCCTGTCCTGGCTGTGTGACATGGGCAGGTGCACACCTTCTCTGGGCCTCAGTTACTTTAGCTACTCAAAAGGGTATTGATGCCAGGCTCGAGGGGCAGGTGGGGATTCACTGGGATGAAGTGTAAAGAGCAAACCCTGGGGTGCCTGGGTGGCTCAGTGGGTTGAAGCCTCTGCCTTCGGCTCAGGTCATGATCTCAGGGTCCTGGGATCGAGGCCCGCATCGGGCTCCCTGCTCGGCAGGGAGCCTGCCTCCTCCTCTCTCTCTGCCTGACTCTCTGCCTACTTGTGATCTCTCTCTGTCAAATAAATAAATAAAATCTTTAAAAAAAAAAAAAAGAGCAAACCCTGCTGGGGTTTCTTCTGTCCCTCTAGGACCTGCCCAGTTCTTAATCCCATTGCTCTGGTCTCAGTCCACTTTGCCCACCTGTGGGGCTGGTCGGAAGTGCCAAGTCATCCCTAGGGTGGGGCCATTCTGCCACGTCCCCCGGGTCCTCAGTGGGACTGAGCCCCTGTTGCCCAGTGTCACCTGCAAGGCTCCCTCCCTCCCTCCCCGTCTTATGTCCCCATCCTGCACCATAGCTTCCTGGGCTCAGCTTCTGGGGGTCCCAACTAAGACAACAGTGACCAAATTGAATGCCACATGGACTGGATTTGCTCATTTTCTCGATAACACTTTAAACAGGACCTCCTCCCCAGCACCTGCTCGAGTGCGTGCATACACACACACACACACACACACACACACCCACACCTGGCCAGATCCNACACACACACACACACCTGGCCAGATCCTTCCCCGCCCTCATCTCCAGGGCATTTCAACCTCCCCAGCTCACACAATCATCCCCATATCACAGATGCAGAAACTGAGCCCAAGGGCTGTGATAGCCAAGGCCACGGCCACAGGCCCCGGGCCCATAGGGGAGGAGGAGCAGGGCCAGCACCAGGGTTGGACACAAACCTGACTCCGGACCCTCCCCATCCTCCCAATTCCTCCCAAAGGCCCGGGTTGTGTGGGGCTTGGAGTGTGAGTTGGGGGTGAGGGTGTCTTTGCAGGGACAGATGTGAGGAGAGCCAGGCCGACTCTAGGTCAGGACTTAGTACCTGGAGTTACTTCTCAGCCCCTTCCTCTGTCACAGGCCCCATTGAACCGCAGGCCAGTCACACTCTCCCCTCCCACTCAGCTCGAGCCCCGGGGGAGGGATCCTCCTCGCCTCAGATGCCCAGTGCCTGCCCCTCTCCGCTCCTCCCCACTCCAGTCAGGCTCAGAAGTATTGCCCTTAAAAGTGCCAAGCACATGCCAGAGTCCAGGCCCTTAGAGCGCCTAAGGTCTGGTTGAGGCAGGGGCCGACAAGGAATGTTTCTAGAAGAGTGGACCAACTGGGGGTGGCTGTTACTGACATGACCAGAGGGCAGCCCCTCATTTCTAAAGCACCTATTCTGTGCTGTCACCAAGCTCCCATGGGTGAATCCCCTTTGACCTCACCATAACCTCACAGGCCCATTTTGCAGATAAAGAAACTGAGGTTCGGTGCTGCCCTGGGACCTCAGTCTCCAGGCTTCTCCCTCAGCCAGGCCCCTCCAACCACAGCCTGTTTCCATATCTCCTCTCCTAAACCAACTGAGTGAACACCCTCAAACATTTATTGAGTACCTGCTCTATGCAGAGCAACCAACCTGCAGGCCCAAAGTTCGCCCTCCCGGGAGCCCCACAATATGTGAGTAAACTGAGGCAAAAAGCAATTAAGAGCTTGTTAAAACGAACACGACTGGGAAAGAAGGGGCAGGGTTTTGAAGAGGGAGTTCGACCCACACCCATTGTACAGAAGGGTAAGGTGAGGTTCGGAGAGCTGAAGTGACACCCCTGAGGTCACAAGAGAGAATGCGCAGGGACAGATGTGGGGGCAAAGCTAGTCCCCTGTTCACTGCATAGAGGGGAGGAGAGGCACAGAGATCAGCGGGGTGCCGGAGGCCACAAAGCCGCAGGCAGCAAGGAGTGGACTTGAACCCAGACGTATCTGGCGGGTTCAGGTGGGGATAGATCCAGCGCCCCTATGCTGAGGCCCTGAGCAGCTTGGAGTTGGATTTCCAGGCGGCAGGTGGCAAGGTTGCGTGGGGCGGTGCAGGCAGGGCTACTCCCCTCGTGTGGGCGGAGCCACATGTCTGGGGGCGGAGTTTATCCCTTGGGGGCGGGGCTAGGCGGGGGTCGTGCCTGGTGGGCGGGGCCTGGGCGGGGCCTGGGCGGGGCGGAGGGAGTTTACGGGGTTGAGAAGAAACTGGCGGCCAGAGTAGGCGAGGGGCTCGCTGGAGATTGCGGTGTCCCCTCTGGCAACTCCAGGCAGCGGGTATAGACGAGGCTGCCGGCTCACCTGGTCCAGGCGCAAGGAGAGGGGAGGAGGCCGCTGGCCTAAGATCCTCTTCAGGGAAATGAGGTCGCAATCCTCACCCCCTGTCTGTGCTCCATTCCGCCTGACCTCTCTAAGCCTGTTTCCACATCTGGCAAACGGCACGGCATGCCATACCTGAGTCAGACGGGACCTTTTGTGCACCAGAGCCAGACCCTTCTCTGGGCCCCGGAGGCTTCAGAATAAAGTCAGACCACTCTCCCCTTCACCATCTCTTCCGTCCAATCTCCCTCATTCGCTCCGCTCCAGCCACAAGCATCCCTCTTGGTCCTCGCACAGGGCAACAACATTGCCAGTTCAGGACCTTTGCACGTGCTGGTCCCTCTGCCTGCAGCTCCTTCTTTCAGCTCTTCCTCCTGACGGGTTGTTCCTTCAGGTCACTCAGCTCGAATGTTGCCACCCTGGCCAAAGTAGCTCCCTCCCCCCAGTTTCGAATTTATGAGAGGAAAAAGATCGTTGGGACAACTGGAGAGTAATACAGAAATGTATAAAATTGGGTCCATACCTCACCAGGTATAGTAGGATAATTCCTAATGGCTCAGAGATGTAGTTGTAAACAGACATCCTGCAAACCCTAGAAGACAATGTGTGCACACATTCCTTTACTGTCTGGGAATGAAGAGAGCTTTCCTAATGGCTATTCAGAGCCCAGAAGAATTGTAAGAGCCCAGAATGTAAGTCTGTGCATATGTAAAACAGAACAAAAGTTTTGTATGTCACCATACATCATTACAAATGTAATATGATAGATGATGAAATGGGAAAAATACTTTCAACTTATGTTACAAAGAGTTAATATACCCAATATATAGTTTCCAAAAACAAATAAGAAAATCAACTATCCTATGTCAAAAAAGGGGGGAGGCAAGAAATCACAGTAAATAAATGTGATTGCCTTGAAAACATGTTCTAATGAGAAATGCAAATTAAAATTACACGGAGGGCACCTCTTTGCACTTTCTTTACCCCATTCCTCCTTCCTGCTACCTGGAATGCAAACGACGGCTGGAGCCGAAGCAGCCATCTTGAGCCAAGAGGCATTGGGCATGGAGGTCAAGACGGAAGGACTCTGAATCTCAGAGGACTTTGTTTAAGAGTCACCAGGCCAGCCCTGGACCATCTACTTCTGAACTCGTATAAGAAAGACATTATATTTCCATGTTGTTTGGGGAAAAAAATACATGGAGATACAAGTGTGATCCTACATCCTTGTGAGGCTGCAGAGAAACAGGTACTTTTATTCATCCCTTGTAGGAATGTAAAATAGTATAATGGCATGGTGAAGGAGGGGAAGGTGAACGTATGTAACAAATCCACATGTTCATTTACCCTTTGAACTAGCAACTTTACTTCTAGGGATCTTTCCCAAAGAGATATGAGTGAAATGCTTGGTAATAACAGAGACTGTAAACAACCTAGAGGGGATGGTGGAGGTGAATGACCCATGTGTCCACCCAGTGGAGAACACCACTGTAAGAAGCAACCAGAGTAATCCTTCGGTATGTTATAAAGTGCAAAGAGAAAGAACAAAGTAGGGGAAAGTGCACAGAATATGCTATCATTTATTTTTTTTAAGATTTTATTTATTTATTTGAGAGAGAGAGAGCGAGAATGAGCAAGAGCATGAGAGGGGAGAAGGTCAGAGGGAGAAGCAGACTCCCCATGGAGCTGGGAGCCCGATGTGGGACTCGATCTCGGGACTCTGGGATCATGGCCTGAGCCGAAGGCAGTCGCTCAACCAACTGAGCCACCCGGGAGCCCTATGCTATCATTTATTGCTTATATTTTAAATGGAAAAATAATTCTTAAAATTTAAGAGGAAGAAACAGTATGAAAAGGACAGTCTAAAACCTGGTTTCTCTGAGTTTATCTTGTTTTCTAAATGCAGTTTGGGGATCATGCCAATGTTTTGTCTGGTTATAAAACAAAATTAAGGGCACCTAGGTGGCTCAGTTGGCTAAGCATTTGCCTTCGGTTCAGGTCATGATCCCAGGGTCCTGGGTTCGAGCCCCACATCGGGCTCCCTGCTCAATGGGGAGTCTGCTTCTCCCTCTGCTTGCTTGTGCACTCGCTCTCTCTGTCTGTGTCAAATAAATAAAATCTTTTTTAAAAAATTATATGAGAGAAAGACCAAAAAAAAAAAAACCCCAATAAAACAAAACCTTGAAATCAAAATGAGACAAATGAAACTAACTCTGGTTTTGAGCTGGTGGTTTAATGCTACAAATAGGAATTACTTCAGATGACTTTAAAACGCAGTCATCTGGGCGCCTGGGTGGCTCAGTGGGTTAAAGCCGCTGCCTTCGGCTCAGGTCATGATCCCAGGGTCCTGGGATCGAGGCCCACATCGGGCTCTCTGCTCAGCGGGGAGCCTGCTTCCTCCTCTCTCCTCTCTGCCTCTCTGCCTCTCTGCCTACTTGTAATCTCTCTCTCTGTGTCAAATGAATAAATAAAATCTTTAAAAAAAATAAAAATAAAAATAAAACGCAGTCATCTGAACACAGTACATTCCCTGGTGGGCTTTACCCCAAGGACCAACAGAATCACTAAGAAATCTTAAACCGTTTTTGACAATCATAGTGTTAGTAATAATATTGCTGTTGCTAATCTGAAATGATTATATTTTTTGATAAAGCAAATAAGTAATTTTGTGAATGTTAGCAACCAAGGTTTTCAATGTTAAGGGAAAGATGTACCCATATAAAAGCAAGAAAGTTAAATAAAATTCTGCAATCCTAAATAACTGGATGGGAAAATCAGTAGGAACACAGAATGTATTATCTTCTAAAACGAAAAAGCGTGCTTTGGCTCAGTCCACTGAAAAGGCTTAGAAGCAGTGACCAGACCTGTAACCATGAGCCCCTTCATGACCCCTCTGGTCTCACTTCCCACAAAAGAAGCCAGGGCTCCTTCCTGGAGGAAGCACTGCTTCCATGTCTGGGCAGGAGATGGGCAAGAAGAGCCAGGAGTCTACTGTGAGACCAGAAAGCAAGGAAGCTTCTGAAGATCTTGAGGTCCCGTCAAAGGAGCAAACACTGAGGGGTGCCTGCAGGCTAGATAGGGGATGAGTAAGCAAGAATGAGAATAAGGGCCCATGGGGTTGAAGCACATCAGACGTGTTAAAAATCCATGAGTTCGTGTTGATGCTCAAAGGGAGGAGGGAGGGAAAGAGCGAATATGACAGGGAGGGAAGGAGGGATTTCCTGGGTGTCTGATGCGAGGTGCTCAGAATCATCTGACCTTTCTACGGCCTGGGCCCGCGTGTGCCTGGCACTCATCAGCATTCAGAAGCAGGCATGTTTGGCTGCTTTTGCTGTCACCCTGCAGCGAGGACAGCCAGCCTGGACCCCCTTGTATCAGGAGGACCCTGGCTTTGTCCCTCCCCGCTCTGTGCCTCTGGGTGGACAAAGCAACCTTCCTGAGCCTTAGCCCCGGCCCCCTCCTCAGCCTGTACTGGAAAGGCGCAGAGAGGTATTGCTGAGAAGAGCTTGAGAAGGGCTGGACAGGTAGGGAAGCATCTCTGAGCCTCAGTTTCCCCAGCTGGGCTGCCACAAAGCTCAGGGTACTGCGGATGTTCCCCCACTGGAGTGAGGTGGGGGTGGGGGTTCAGGGAGGGCCAGAGAGATGAAGCATCCCCCCCTGGGGCAGGGGGAGGAGAGGCAGAGAGAAGTACTAGAAGCTCCATACATTAAGACCCAAAAGGAGGCATGGTGGTAATTATGACTCCCTTCAGCATTGATTAAACACCAACTGTGGCTCCCAGGCCTCCTGGCTTCCCTACCATCCCAGCTGCTGATGTGCCTGGACCCCACCCTGGCCCAAACCAGGTGCAGGGAGGGGGTGGGAGAGGTCACAATGATTACGATGCCAGTTTTTCCGAGAAGGAAACTGAGGCTCAGAGGGCTGGCTTTGCCCCAGGGCTAAATCCAGCAGTTGCGGGGGGGGGGGCAGGGTGTGGGCTGCACCCTCACCCTCCACCCCTACTGGCTGCTTCCAGAGGTACCCATCTCCAAATTGGGGAAGGTACTAGCAGTCCACCTTGTAGCTGGGCCTCAGAAGGGGGTTCTTGTCATTTCCAGTCCCTTACCTGGATCTGTCCCTCCATTCACTCATCCATTCTATAAATACATATCAAGGCATCTTTACATCACAGGTTCTGGGCTGGGCGTGGACGATATAATAAACATGAAAGGCAAATATATAAACAAGGAGAGGTCACGTGACAATCTATACTGAGAAGGGAATCAAACAGAAAATGAGAAGGGAATCAAACAGGAAATGCCTGGAGAGCATGGGAGGGGGGTATTCTGAGGAAGTGACCTTTGAGCTGAGATCTGAAAGAGGGGTAAGAGTCAGGCACATCGAGATGGGGGGGGCATCCCAGCTGGAGGGCACAGCACGTGCAAAGGTCCTGAGGTGGAAAGGAGTTGGGCATATTTGAGGAAAGGAGCTGGATGTGTGCATTGAGGAGGGTGCTGAGGCTGGAGCAGGCTAAGCAAGGAGGAGAAGGAGGGAGAGAAGGCCAGGGAGATGGGCAGGGGCCGGGCCTTCTGGCAGGGGTGCAGGGAGTAGGGGGGTTCCTTTCTAGGATGATGGTAGCCACAGGCGACTTTTAAGGGGTAACCTTGTGTGTTTTTCAAGTTCTGAAAAGCTCCCTGTGGCTGCTGTAGGGAGAAGGAACCGTGTGGTGGCAGGAGGCATAGAGTGTAACTACGGCTCTGTTCAGCATTAATTAGGCACCAACTGTGGCCCCCAGACCTCCTGCCTCCCTGACAATCACCAGACCAAAGATGAGCTGGAGCAGCCTCTGGGGGAGAGACAGTCTGCCTGAGGGGGAATCGGGGAGTGACCCTGAGAAGTTGGCCAGGGTGGAGAACATTCTGAAGGGTGAGGGAGGAGAGGAGTCTAGGGAGACTCCAGGATGTCTGGGTGTATGATGAGGATGCTTCTTGATTTGGGGAGACTTGGGGGGCACTGGGCAGGTTTGAGGGTGGCCCGGGAGCCTCACATCCACAAATCCCCATGGGCGAAGGAAGCTGCTGGGCATGGGCATGATCTTGAACATCCCCTTGATGAAGACGTGCTGGATCTCCCGGAATGGACACACAGCCAAGACATCCACCTCTCCCCTTGGAAGAAGGCAGGAAAAGGGAAAAAATAAAAATAGGTGGCGTCAGAGCAGGCAGGAGGCAGATGGAGATGTTTCATCATCCCTGCAGGAAGGAAGCGAGTTAGAGCTGGCCTGTGCCTCCCCACCCTTCGTCCTTTGGCAATGCTCTAGAAAGTCATTGCATTTTGCTGATGGGGCAAAGCTTGCTCAGCTGGCTGGCCATTAGGACAGGCCCCCAGGGAACGTGGAGACTGTTACAGAGTTGAGCGTTGAGTCAGACGGCTCTGGCTTGGAATCTCTGTTCCTTCCCTGGTTACCTGTGTGAAGTTTAAATACAGATGGCCTTTTCGAAAAATTGTTCTGGGGCAACCGGATATGCCTGTGGGATAAATCAGACCTAGATCCCTACCTCATGCCATATATAAAATTTCAACCTTAGGGAGAGCCCTTTCTCATTCTGAGTCTCCTCTGGGAGGTGGTCCCCACCTTGCAAAGCTGTTGTGCTATTGGATCTAGTAA
The DNA here is from genome assembly GCA_002007465.1 of Ailurus styani. Lineage (NCBI taxonomy): Eukaryota > Metazoa > Chordata > Mammalia > Carnivora > Ailuridae > Ailurus > Ailurus styani. The sequence continues at coordinate 7,984,267 of LNAC01000008.1, read as the reverse complement.
GCCTGTTATGTGGTTGGAACTCAACCACTGCCATTGCCATTGCCATTATTATTATTATTATTAATTTCTTTAAAATTCCATGAAGCATACATGAATGCATGTAAAAGTAGAGAAATCTGAATAAGGTCTCTTGATTGTCTGAATATCAACTTCCTGGTTGTGATAATGTACAAATCACACAGGATGTCAGCACCAGGGGAAGTGATGGGAAAGGTTATCCAGACCTCTTTGTATTCTTTTTTCCTTTTTTTTTCTTAAACAGCTTTATTGAGATGTGACTCACATACCATAACATTCACTCATTTAAAGGGTTCACTTTAGTGGTTTTTAGCATATTCACAAAGTTACACAACCATCACCACTGATTCCAGAATATTCTCATCACCTACAGAAACTCCATGCCTGTTAGCTGTCACTTCTCATTCTCCCCTCCCCCCACCTCGTGCTAGCCACTAATGTACTTTCTGTCTCTATAGACTTGTGTATTTTGGACCTTTCGTACAAAGAGACTCATATAATATGTGGTCTTTTATGCCTGGCTCCTTTCACTCGGCATCATGTTTTTAAGATTCCTCCGCGTTTAGCATGTTTCAATATTTCAGTCCCTTTTTGTGGCTGAGTCATATTCCACTGCATAGATAGTTCACATTTTATGTGTCCATTCATTGGTTGGTGGACATTTGGATGGTTTCTACTTTTGACTATTCTAAATAAAACTGCTGTGAATATCCATATATACGTTTTTGTATGAACACATGCTTTCAGTTCTCTGTCTTACTTTTTACAACTGCACATGAATCTAGAATTATTTCCAGATAAAAAGTTTAATGAAAGGGGGGGAAAATATTTGCAGGGGTGCCTGACTGGCTTAGTTGGTGGAACATGAGATTCTTGATTTCAGGATCATGAGTTCAAGCCCCATGTCGGGTATAGAGCTTACTTTAAAAAAAAAAACAATAAAACTTGCAATGTTGAGGGATTAAGATCCCCTATCGAAAAGACCAGAAAACAATAAATATTATTCTGTAAAGTGAAGGGACAAACTTTGTGAAGATAGGAGAACACAAAGACCTATTTGAAACAGCGTGATGTATGGGAGAGACATAAGGGAACCTTCTAGGTTGACCTGGGTGGTGGTGGTCACACATGTGTGTCCATGTAAAAAATTAACCAAACTCCACACCTGATATAAGTGCTGTTATGCATGTTCCTGGGGGTACGCCATTCCATAATAATAGAGAAAAGATGAAAAATATAAATTTACATTTCACAACAAATTTGAAAAAATATTACAAAAAATGTGAATGGGGGGTTATGGGGACAAAAGGAGACAGAGCCACAACGATAGACGTGTACATACATTCACGACACAGAGTTGGTGAGCCAATTTTCAGGTAGTATGTAGAGTAGAATCACATTTTAGTGAAATTAACAGTATACACACACACACATTTCTGCATCTGTGCATTTGTTCCTGGCAAGATACATGTCACACTCCTCTCCAAAGGGCATAATCAGGGTTCTCTCTTGATTCCACAGGACTCTGTAAATCTGAATTGTTCACACAGAGCATATACCATTTTTTCCCCAGATTTTTTTTTTTTTTATTTGCCACGGAGAGAGAGAGAGCACAGCAGGGGGAGTGGCAGGCAGAGGGAGAAGCAGGCTCCTCACTGAGTAAGGAGCCCAATGTGGGACTCGATCCCAGGACTCTGGGATCATGACCTGAGCCGAAGGCAGACGCTTAACTGACTGAACCACCCAGGCGCCCCTCATATATCATTTTTTATTGAGATACAATTCACATGTAACATTACATTAGTTTCAGATATACATGATTTAATATTTGTGTAGATTACGAAATGATCACTCTTGACATCCATGACCACACAGAGTTACAAAGTATTTTTTTTTTATTTATTCATTTGACACACAGAGAGAGATTACAAGTAGGCAGAGAGGCAGGCAGAGAGAGAGGAGAGAGGAGGAAGCAGGCTCCCCGCTGAGCAGAGAGCCCGATGTGGGCCTCGATCCCAGGACCCTGGAATCATGACCTGAGCCGAAGGCAGCGGCTTTAACCCACTGAGCCACCCAGGCGCCCAGTATTTTTTCTTGTAATGAGAAGTTTAAGATCTACTCTCTTAGCAACTTCAAGTATACAATACAGTGGCATTAATGCTAGTCCCCACGCTGGACATTCCATCCTAGGATTTCTTTGTTTATAACTGGAAGGTTATACTTTTTGACTATCTTCACCCATGTTGCCCACCCACCATTTTTGTATTTAAAACAAAATAACAAAAGGAAGTTTTGTTTAAAGAATTACCTTGAGGTGGCTCAGTCGGTTAAGTGCCTGCCTTCTGCTCAGTTCATGATCCTGGGGTCCTGGGATCAAGCCCCATGTTGGGTTCCCTGCTCAGTGGGGAGTCTGCTTCTCCCTCTCCCTCTCCCCACTAGTGCTTTCTCATTCTCTCTCTCAAATAAATAAGTTACTTAATTAAGAAAATAATTACCTTTTTTCCTTATAACTTGATTCTTTCATCCACATCATGGATCAAATCTGGACCTTGGACAAGTCACCTACCCTTTTCCGGGCCCCAGTTTCCTCTTCTGTAAAATGGAGAGAAATAATAGGCTCTGGGGAGGCAGATTTGGATATACCAGCCCAGCTCCTCGCCTCCAGGCTAGACAAGCTTTGGGGTGCTATTCCTACTCCACGGCTCCGTCTGGGATCAGACTAGGCTCTACTGAGGGGAGCTGCCAGCCTTGCCCTTCCTACGTCAGGTATTGTGGGTGTGGTACGCATGTCTTATTCCTGTAAGTAGAGGAAAAAGTTATGAAAATTAAGTTTTTAAAAAATGTCTTAGGTACAGCAACTGCATGATCTCCATTTCACTGTGCCCTTGGAGGAAGTCAGAATGATGATCATCCTCCCTGGTGTGCAGACAAGGAAACTGGGGCTCAGAGAGGTGAAGCTACTTGTTCAAAGACACACAGCCAGTGGGACGAGTTGGATCTGACCCTGAGCTCTCTGGGTCCAGAGCTTCACTCATACCTGCTTGCTATCCTTCCTCTCATGAGCTTTCATGGTGTGGAAAAGCACGGAATTAGAGTTTAACCAGGCTCATCTCTGGGTGGAGGAACGAAAAAAGCAACGGCTCTGCTTTTGCTATTCTGCATTTTCCAAATTGGCTGCAGTAGACGTGAAGGGTTGCGTGCAAAGAAAAATAAATACTCTAAAGTATTAACAGTTCTTGTCTGGGAAATGATAGGTAATTTCTGTTTATTTTTTCTTTCTGCTTATCTCGTTGGTTGCTTTTTCTCCAGTAGAGTCACATTACTCGGATAAAAACGACAACAAAATAATGAGACCATTTTTTAGAGGCTGGAAGGCAGTGCCTGAATACCAACAGAGATTATCTCCATGCTGAGCGATTATGGGAAAGGTTGTGACTTTTTTCGTTTGTTTTCTTTTCTGCTTCTTTGATTCTCCATCAGGAAATTGCCCAACATTTTTTATAATCAGGGGAAAATGGTCACAGGGGTGGGGCAGTTACCCCTAGGTGCACCCTCTCGCAGGGACCAGTCTTTAGGGTGGGTCTCGGCCCCTTGCCCGATTTGAGCTCCTGAGAGCGGATGGGTGCAGGCGGGGGTCACACGCTCTGCAATTCCTTGGAATTTGCACTGTGGATCCTGGAGCAGGAATGCTCTCCTGGAGGCTCAGTACATGGGGCTCAGGCTTTCTCTGTCACCACCCCCTCCCTGTGTTGGGGTGACGATGGAATGAAGTGATGCAGGATCCAGGAGAGGGATGTCTCCACCTGATCACGCCTCCTTGCAGACAGGGGTTCAAATCCAAAGCCAAGAACCTCCCTGAGCGGCTGTTTTAGCCTCTGGCAACAAGAGGTTGACATGTGGCCAGCATGCAGTGGGTGTCATATTGCTCTCAAGAGGCACAGAGCTGATGCCCACTTACCACGGCAGCATAAGGATCCTGGTAAGAGCACATTTCTCTCTTGCAGGACATTGAAGTGGGAGCTGCTCTCAGGATAGAGCAGAGGAGTCTGACCTTGAGGAAGATATGGCCACTGTTTCCGCAGGAGACACTTCCCCCTGAGGTTGCTTGGTAACCAGGGATCCCTGAGCGGAGTCCCTGGCCTTGGTGTGTGCGTGTGTTCATGGTTTCCCATGCTTGCTCAATATTCCTGCCCTCGTGTTCTTGCAGATTCCCTCTGTCAGGTTCACCACCACTACTTGCCACCTGCCAAACTCCTATTCATCCCTCAACACCCAGTACCTTTTTCCCAGGAAGCCTCCTCTAAGCCCCCAGGCAGGGCCCAGCCCCCTACTCTGGGGGTCGCCCAGCCTCAATTCCTCCCTCCAGCCTAGCCCTGACCCCGTGGGGCTGGGAGTATCTGGGTTTAGTTCTGCTCTTCAGCCAGGGGGGATCTTCAGGACAGAGGCCTTTCATGGGTCCAGAATCACTGGGCCCTGGGCCCCAGCACAAAGCAGAGGCATCCATAAAGTTTGTAAACAAATGGTGTGAACATGAGGATACTGGCACCAGTTCCTGGAACTACATTTAAAAAAAATTTTTTTTAAATATTTCATTTTTTTGAGAGAGAGAGAGAGAGAGAGAGAGTGCGTGCACAAGTGTGGGGCAAGGGAGGGGGAGGGGAGGGTGAAGGGGAGGGGGGGAGGGAGAGGGAGGAGCAGATTCCTGGCTCAGCAGGGAGTTCCATCCCAGGACCCAGAGACCGTGACCCTGGCTGAAGGCAGACGCTTAGCAGACTGAACCACCCAGGCCCCCCTGGAATTACCTTCTTTTTCCAGGAGAATTTCAGAACATTAATTTGGTCCAGGCTCAGTGTGGAGCTCTGGTGGCTCTTCATTTTGGAGCCCAAGGGGGAAAGATTTGAAGGGGAATCAGGGACTGGCTGTTGGGGACTGCCCCCAGGAAAGGTCAGATGGCAGGGACATCAAATACCCGGACAATGTCATTCTGTGAGAGGCAACTGAGGGGCTCTGGCTCAGCACTGCCTAGCTTGGAGAAACTTCTAGGACTGAGGGCAATTGGGAGCAGCCCCCAGCCCCAGCCCAAAGGGCCTGGTTAAGTGAGTGTCTTGATGACAGTGATGCAGCAAGGGGAGAGTGGGAATCAAAACAGTCCTCATGCAGGGCGCCTGGGTGGCTCAGTGGGTTAAGCCTCTGCCTTCGGCTCAGGTCATGGTCTCAGGGTCCTGGGATCGAGTCCCGCATTGGGCTCTCTGCTCGGCAGGGAGCCTGCTTCCTCCTCTCTCTCTGCCTGCCTCTCAGCTTACTTGTGATCTCTCTCTCTGTGTGTCAAATAAAAAAACAAACAAACAAAAAACCCAAAAAACAAAAAAACAGTCCTCATGCATAGGAGACCATGCCCACACCAGCAACCCCACTGCTGGGATGTGCCCTCCAGAAACGCGACACCAATGTGCCCCACAGTACCACTGCTAGTCACCCTGACCGGAGACCCCCCCAAATGCCCCTCCACGGGGAGATGGAGACCCTGTGCTTGAGGTATGTTGTGAGATACTACACAGCCCTGAAAAGAGCTCACTGCCAGCCCGCAGTCACGTGGAAGGACGTCAAGATCATTATGCTGCAAAGCTGCTCCCACTTACATGAGATTCTACTCCAGGCCAAACAAATCCACGTAAAACAATCAATCTATGTCATACAGCACCCGAACAGAAGGAAGGATAAACATGGCGTGATCATCCCAACTGATGCAGAAAAAGTGGTTGACAAAATCCAACACCCATTCAGGGTAAAAAAAAAAAAAAATTCAACAAGCAAGAGAAGGAGACTTCTTCCTCAGGATGGTAAAGCTACAAAGCAAAACTCACAGGTCACATCATACTCAGTGATGAAAGGCAGAAAGCTTGTCATCTAAGATCAGGAGCAGGATAAGTGTCAGTCCGTTCAGGCTGCTGCAGCAAAGTAGCCGAGACTATGTGGCTTATAAAAACCAGGATATTTATTTCTCATGGTTCTGGAGGTTGGAATTCTGAGATCAGGGCACCAGCTCCGTCAGGGGCTGGGGACAACCCTCTTCTGCGTTGTGGATGGCCACCTTCTCGCTATATACTCACATGGCAGAAAGAGGGCAAGAGGGTCCTCTGGGGGCTCTTTTATAAGCCCCCTTTGGTGCCACAACTCATGACCTCATCAACTCCCGAAGCCCTCAACTTCCCATACCATCCCGTTGGGGGTTAGGATTTCAACATACAAATTTGGGGGGGGACACAATCTAGAGCAAGATTGCCCACTTCCCACAATTCTATTCAACTTAGTTCTAGAAGTCCTCTCCAGAGCAATTAGGCTAGAAAAAGAGATAAAATGCATCCAAGTTGGAAAAGAAGTAAAATTATATCTGTTTGCAGATTTCTAAATGTAGAAAATGCCCAAAGATTTCACCACAAAAAAAAAAAAAAAAACCTGTCAGAGCCAATAAACAAATCCAGCAAAGTAGCAGGACACAGGTTCAACATGTAACAATCAGTTGCATTTCTAGATACTAACAATGACAATCCAGAAAGGAAATTAAGAAACTAATTCTATTTACGATGGCCTCAAAAGAATCAAATACTTAGGAATGAACCATGGAGGGGAAAGACTACACTGGAAACTACAAAATGTTCCAGAAAGAAATTAAAGAAGACGTAAATAGATGGAAAGACCTCCCAGGTTCATAGGTTGGAAAATTTAATATCATTAAGATGATAATATTACCCAAAGGGATCTACAGATTCAATGCCACCCCTATCAAAGTCACAATGACTTTTTTTTTGCAGAAGTAGAAAAACCCATTCTAAAACTTATATGGAATATATCTCAAGGGGGCTTGCATAACCAAAACACTGAAAAAGAAGAACAAAGTTGGAGGACTCAAACTTCCTGATTTCAAGACTTACGATGGGGCACCTGGGTGGCTTAGTCAGTGAAGCAGCTGCCTTTGGCTCAGGTCATGATCCCAGAGTCCTGGGATCGAGTCCCACATTGGGCTTCTTACTTGGCGGGGAGCCTGCTTCTGCCTCTGCCTGCCACTCTGCCTGCTTGTGCTCTCTCTCCCTCTCTGACAAATAAATAAAGTCTTAAAAAAAAAAAAAGAAACTTTGATTAAAAAAAAACTTACTACAAAGCTTTAGTAAAATCAAAACAGTTTGGTATGGACATAAGAACAGATATGTAGACCAGCAGAATAGAATAGAGAGTCCAGAAATGAACCTCAAATATATACTCAAATTATTTTTGATAGAGACACCAAGACCATACAATTCAGGGGGGAAAAATCTTTTCAACAAATGGTGTTGGGAAGACTGGATCTCCACATGCAAAAAAAAAAAAAAAAAAAAAAAAAAAAAAAAGTTGAACCCTTACCTCACACCATGTTCAAAAATTAATTCAAAATGAGAAAAAAAAAAGAACTCAAAATGGATAGAGACCTGAACATAAGAGCTCAAAATCAGAAAACAAAGGGCAAAAGCTTCACGATTTATATATATATATATATATATATATATATAATTGGAATTTGGAATTTATCAAAACTAAGGCTTCTTTTGTTTTGTTTTTTAAAGATTGTATTTTTTTCATTTGACACAGAGAGCGAGAGAGAGCACAGAGCATGGGTAGCGGCTGGCAGAGGGAGAAACAGGCTCCCCGCCCAGCAAGGAGCCGGATACGGGAGTCAATCCTAGAATCCTGGGATCATGACCTGAGCTGAAGGCAGTCATGTAACCGACGGAGCCATCCACATGCCCCTAAACTAAGACCTTTTTTGTATCAAAGGAAACAATCAAGTGTAAAAAGGCAACCCACAGAACAAGAGAAAATATTGGCCAATTATCTATCTGATAAGGGATTAATATCCAGAATATAGAAGAACTCTTACAATTCGACACCAAAAAAAGACCAACAGCCCAATTTTTAAATGGGCAAAGAATTTGAATAGATGCTCTTATCAAAGCAGATACCCAAATGGCCAATAAGCTCATGAGAAGATGCTCTGCATCACTAGTCATCAGCGAGATGCAAATGAAAACCACAGTGAGATATCACTTCACGCTCATTAGGACGGTGATCATGAAACCAAGGGAAAACAAGCGTTAGTGGGGATGTGGAGAAATCGGAACCCTCGTGCTGCTGGTGGGAATGTAACTTATACAGTGTTGCAGCTGCTGTGGAGAACCGTCTGGTGGTTGCTGGAAGAATTAAACTCAGAATTGCTGCATGATCCAGCAACTCCATTTCTGGGTGTGTCCCCAAAAGACCTGACAACGGGGACTTAAAGAGACTTTTTTTTTTTTTGACAGAGAGAGAGAGATCACAAGTAGGAGGAGAGACAGCAGAGAGAGAAAGGAGGAAGCAGGCTCCCCGCTGAGCAGAGAGGCCGATGCAGGCCTCAATCCCAGGACCCTGAGATCACGACCTGAGCCGAAGGCAGAGGCTTCAACCCACTGAGCCACCCAGGTGCCCTTAAAGAGACTTTTGTACACCGGGCTCGATGGGAGCATTATTTACAACAGACAAAAGGTAAAGACCACCCAAGTGTCCATTTCTGGATGAATGGATAAACAAAACGTGGCGTGTATATATGGGAGGATATTAGCCTTGAAAAGAAATAAAGTTTTGATTTGGATGAATCCATATGGATGAACCTTGAGGACATTAGGCTGAGTGAAATAAATCAGCCACAAGGAGACAAGTACTGATCGATTCCACTGATATGCGGTCCCTGGACTGGTCAGATTCATAGAGAGAGAAAGTGGAAAGGTGGGTGCCAGAGCCTGGGGGAGGGGAAACGGGAGTTAGTGTTCAATGGGAACTGAGTTTCAGTTTGGGAAAACGGAGAAGTTCTGGAGGGGCGGGGGGCGCGTGGGTGTCTCAGTCGGTTAAGTGCCTGCCTTCGGCTCAGGTCACAATCCCGGTCCTGGGATGGAGCTTCACACTGGGCTCCTTGCTCGGTGGGGTGTCTGCTTCTCCCTCTGCCTCTCTCAAATGAATAAAATCTTAAAAAAAAAAAAAAGGTGGTGATGTTTTGTACAACCACGTGAACGTAATACCACTGAAATGTACACTTAAATGTGGTTAAGGTGATGAACTTTATGTTATATGTATATTTTACCACCAAACAAAAAACTGAAAAAAGTAATAATAACGAAAATTAAAATTTTAAAAGTAATAGCAACAATAATAGCACGTTGAGTGCTTCCTGATGTGGACCTCCAGGGCGTCTTGTCACCAAGTTGGAGCATGGTCCCCTTTACTCAAATGTGAAGTAATGTGACAAATGTGAAGCGCAGTGATGTCCTGTGTCTTACCATGGATCCGGGCAATCTGGGCTAGGATACCTCCCACGGGGCCGTCATGAAGCAGCCGAGCTGTCCCCTGGCCTCCCAGAGTCTCCAACTTCTCGTCTCTACGATGAGTAGCCAGTGAGGCTGCTTGGAGGCATCTTAGGCAAGAGCCTTCCATTCAGTCAGTACAACCTCTTTGCAAAAAGGTGTGTATTTTTCCCCTATTGTCATCAGTCTTACAGAGCAACTAAATATCAACAAGACAGAATATTCCCGCGACGGACTGAACTCTCTAAAACGTGACCCAATGTTCCTCCTTCGACCATGTGGGGTTTTAAGCTTTTCCCATTCCTTAGGGGCGAGCTGACAAATTGCAAAAAACTGGAGAAGAATCACAACTCCTAGAAGAATCTGGAAACACCTTGAATCTAGTCCCAACCTCGAAAGGGAAGGATTGTGCTTGAGAGAAGTGGGTGAAAGATTTGCGTGCTCTTGTCCAAGTACAAATGTAAGAAACCCTTATAGAAAAAGATGGTGCTGGGCGCCTGGGTGGCTCAGTGGGTTAAAGCCGCTGCCTTCGGCTCAGGTCATGATCTCAGGGTCCTGGGATCGAGGCCCACATCGGGCTCTCTGCTCAGTGGGGAGCCTGCTTCCTCCTCTCTCTGCCTGCCTCTCTGTCTACTTGTAATCTCTCTCTCTGTGTCAAATGAATAAATAAAATCTTTAAAAAAAAAAAAAAAGATGGTGCTGTCCCACACGGTAGGGTCCAAGGGGCGTCTGCTGCAGACAGTCAGGGTCAGGTCCTTGACCTTGGGCAGCCCAAGAAGTATTTCTGGCACTGTGCCTACAGCTCCGGGCTCAGAATGATGGTTTAGCAACTCGTATTTGTACATCCCAGGCTGACTCAGTCTACCCCTGGAACTTCTTGAATCTGCCCCTCCACCCCTATCCCCACAGCCCTTGGCCCAGGCCTTGCCATTTCCCTCCTGGACTGGGACCCTGACCCCTGCTCCCCCCACACCCGACTCAGGATGCTAACAAACCCCGAATAGCCAGTGAGAACTCTTGGAATAGTTAGTACAGCTAATTAGGCCCCTGCCCTGCTCCAATGCCTACTAGGGCTCCCCATCCCCTGGGCTCCTTGGCTGGCTTTGGAACTCTGCCCTCTGCTGAAATACCCCCCACTTCTCCACAGGCACCCCGCCCACCTGCCCTGCCCGCTCTTCTTCCGGCCCCCTCTGCCCAGATGCATCTAGTCACATACCTCCGTGTTCTCTCCTTTGTGCTGGGGCACATCACAGAAGCCTTCTCATCAGCGGAGTGGTGTGTAGGGGTAGGGGAGCAGGGAAATAGCAGGCTGACGGTTAAAATTTGTGTCAACTTGGTCCGGCAATGGTGCCAAGCGGTTTGATCAGACACTAGTCTAGATATTACTGTGAAAACATATTCTAAACGTTGTTAGTGTATCTGATCAACTGACCTTAAGGAAAGGAATTTATCTGCCACACCCTGGGTGGGCCTTATCCAATCAGTTGAAGGACATAAGGGCAAAAGTAGAGGTTTCCTAAGGAAAAAGGCGTTCCCTTTAAGACTGCAACATAGACATCCTCTCTGAGTTCCCAGGAAGGAAATAGAATGATGTTGGAAACAGATTTCAGATTTATTAGCTCCCACAATCACATGAGCCAATTCCTTAAAACAAGCCTCTTCATATGTATAATATACGCATATCATGTTGATTCCATCTCTCTGGATAGAGCCCTGACTGATGCAGACCCCCAGGTGCCTGGCACTGGGGGGAGGTAGTGCCTGCTTTTCAGAGACAGGATTCTCTTGACAAACTGAGAGCACCCAGAGGCAGACCTTAGCCGCTTACCTTGGACTTTCCCCGGCGGGACACAGACCAGGCTTTCAGTCTCGGACACCACCCAAGACACCTGCAGGCCAAGGACACCCATTAGAGGCCTCAGGTTTCACAGTCCCGGGCAGAGGCCACCCCCAAGGTGCTGACCCAGCCCGCACCCTCGACCAAAATAAACCCTGGGGAAGGTGCTTAGATCAGCCACCCCCAAAACCCCATGGCCTGATCTGGGGTCGCAGAGAGTTGCAGACCCACGGAAAGGGCCATCTGTGGCCCCAAAAGGCCTGAGACATAGACGAACTGACTTAGAAATATTTCATTCTGGGGAGATCCAGGCAAGAGGAAGTGATTACAGCAGCGGACAACATTCTGCTTGGGGGGCGGGCGGGGGTCCTCTGGTCCCTCCAAGGCAATTGGCATAATCTCGGGCCCGCGTGGTCCCCTTCACAGATGAGCCAGTAGGGGCAACTTCCAGCCCACATTCCTGATTTATAAGCCTGCGCAGCTGAATTGCTCCTCTGCCGAACCCAGGTGACAATTGACTACAGTTGAATAGGGTTCAAAAATAACCAGTAAACACTAATCCCTGTCTACAGCTGAGATGAGTGAAAATAGACACCCACACAAACACCTGGACACACCTGGCCATAGCAGCACTATTCACAATAGCCAGAAGAGGGAAATTAACCCAAGCCCCCGCCAACAGACGAATAGATGAACACAATGTGACCCATCCACGCTGTGGAATACTACTCGGTCGTAAAAAGGAACAAAGCTTGGACACACACTACCTTGTGGATGAACCTTGAAAACATTGTGCCGAGTGAGAAAAGCCAGATGCAAGAGGTTACCTGTTGCAGGATCCCATTTCCGTGACATGTCCAGGACAGGCAAATCCGTGGAGACAGAAAGTGAATGAGTGATTGCCAGGGGCCGGGGGAGGGGAATGGGGAGTGACTGCTAATGAGGGCAGGGTTTTTCTGAGGAATAATCTAGTTTTCTAAAATTGACTGTGGTGGTGGTTGATCAAATCTGTGATTTTGTGCCTAGGGCGCCTGGGTGGCTCAGTGGGTTAAAGCCTCTACCTTCCGCTCAGGTCGTGATCTCAGGGTCCTTGGATCAAGGCCCGCAATGGGCTCTTTGCTCGGCGGAGAGCCTGCTTCCTCCTCTCTCTCTGCCTACTTGTGATCTCTCTCTCTCTCTGTGTCAAATAAATAAATAAAATCTTTTTAAAAAATCTGTGACTCGCCTAAAAACCATTGAATTGTATACTTTAATGGATGAATTGAAGGGTATGTGAATTATATCTCAGTGAACCTGTTATTAAAAATGTTCCCCCAAATCCCCTCATTTACTGAGTATCCACTGTATACCAGGTACTGAATTGGGTGCTAGAACAGGGCTCAGAAGGGGAGAGTCATAAACAGATGACCACAGTGGTGGTAGCATAGAGAGGGGAAAGATGGAGCATTTGTGTGGACATGTGAAGGATAGAGGAGAGCATATGCATGTTGGGTTTTGAAGGATGAATAGGAGTGTGCCAAGTTGAAGCTGGGGGTTGATCACCACCCCCAGCTTTATGAAACCTAATAAAGAGAATAAAATAATATAATTGAAATAATGAAAATGAGTGCATCCTCATTCATCTACATGAATTGGAGGAGTACATATACTGAGACATTTCAATATTCACCCTGAACCACACCTCACTCATCCAGGCCAATTCCCGATGATGTTGTTCATGTCCACGGCAAAGACAGTGCTGTAAACAGCATGTCAATCTCTTCCTTCTTTAAGAGTGTGACGAAATGAGAAATTTGGGGGCACCCACACCCCTAGTTGCTGTCTATGCTGATAAACAGAAGGTCAAAGGCAGGCCTGACCCAGAATCTTCCCCAAGACCCTGCGTCCGCTCAGCCGGGCTAGATTCTTTCTGGCCTCCTTTCTCCTGGTGTGGCCAGTGCATGGCTCTGGCAGGTGGCCACAAACAGTGAGGAGGACGGACGTTCTGGTACGAAAATAAATCGTGGCCTTGAATGGGTAAACAAGAAAGTAGGGCGGAGGAGGGGGCCGGGAGGGGCTGAGGGGAAAGAAAGAATTGTGCCTTTCCCGGGAAGATGAATGCAGCCTTCAGAGGCTGGCCTCCCAGGGCTGGGCCAGCAGCCACATGCTCCGCCTCTGCTCCCAAGCGCCTGGTACCCGCTGTACCTCTCCTGCCGAGTCCTGACCCCTGGAGCTGACACCTTTCTCTGCGTGGGTCCCGTCGTCACTCCAAGAAGCCCTTTCCCTGCACTCTCAATGCGGGTTTTGTTTTCTGCAACCCCAGGGTGGCCTTTGACCATTCACTGAGTGCAAGGATGGTTCCTCCTTATGACCCATTTTGCAGATGAGGAAACTGAGGAGGGGGAGAGTGGGGATTGGGGTTCGGGGGTAGGTGACTCCTGGGGTCCTCCCCAGGCCTGATGATGGCAATTTTGAAGCTGAAGGCGTGTGCATGGGTGAAAAGTGTCAGGACAGCAGCAGCTGAGATGAGTCTAACTCAGGGGTGAAGTCCTGGATTTGGATCCTGGCTCTACCCACTCGCAGGGTATGTTTTGTTCCTTCTGGGATCAACATCTTAGCGAATATCGGCTTCTCCCTTCTCGGCTAGGTCACCCAGGCCCTGCCAATCAGTTTACTGTGGACCTTTGGTCACTGAGATTGGTTCAGAGACAGTCATATGCCCCAGGCTGGGTCAAAAAGATGCAATGCTGGTGCTTCCACTAAAGCTTTCAGACAACAGAGCTTTTGCAACATTGTCTGAGTGGATAAGGGTCAATTCAGAGTTGCTGGTTGCCATCTCACCTGGGAATGGAGCTGACACAAGGACAGCAGAGCCAAGAGATGGAGAAAGATGCTGCCCCGTGAGGTTGGTTAAGTCCCTTGAGCCAGCCGAACCTGAAGCCAACATTTTCAATTCCATTAACCAGTTAGTTCTCTTTTGGTTTTATGCAGCCAAAAGTTCCCATGGCTATAACCCTTATTATTGGTGTGATAAAGATTGTTAAACAACCTCTCTGGGCCTCAGTTTCTCCATCTGTAAAACAGGCTGTGATCGTCTAAGAGGAAAGGAGTACGTGTGGTGAGCGGCCTGGGCTGGGATGTTATAATAATAATGTTATATAATCGGATGTTATAAAACATCTGATGTTGTCAACAACACTCCCAGCACAATTAGGCTCCTGTTCACTCAGATCCTGGAAAGTTCTCTGAGGGACAAGGTTGAGGCCAGCCATCCCCACCCCCCACTGCAATAATCCCCCCAGGACACTGAAGACCAGAACGATGGAGGGATGGACATCTCAGGTCTGGGCTCTAGGGCAGTGGTCACACGATGGCTGTTCTGACAAAGCTTCGATGAGATAGAGGCATCAATGCACCAACGGAACTGCTAGGAAAATCCTTCCTGGTGAACACACGGGATCATTTTGCCAAGCAGCTGTCCGGCACACAGGGTCGGCGGCTCTGTTTCTCTTGGCCCACTCTGGGGCAGGCGTGGCTTGTACAGGGGACTGGAGGACATGACACCCTCCGCCCTGGCCTCCGGCACCTGTGGCCTGCCCCAGGAGCAGAGCCCAGAGAGAGGATTTGCGGGTGAGTGATTTTGAAAGAAAGCTCCGAGGCAGACAGGGGCGGGGAGTTTGTGAAGTCGGTGGAGGGAGGGGAGTAAGGGGATGCCTTCGTCTCTGTCCTGCTGGGTGGTCTGGAAGTGCTTCCTGCTCAGAGGGGAAGGCAGCAGAGGTATCTATACCCCCACACCAACTGGTCAGGGCTGCCCTGGGGATATTCCAGTCGATTCCAGCCCAGGGCAACAACCCCCACCCAATCACACAGAGCCTGAGAGAGGATTTGTGGGTGAGCAATTTTGCAAGAAAGTTCCCAGGCAGATGGGCGGAGGGGGGGGGTTGGGGTGGGCATAGGGATTCAGGGGGTGGTGATGGCACAGCGTGGTTCCTGCTTCCATTCCTGCCCTTCCAAGTTGTTCTTTTAAAAGTGTAAACTGAAGAAGTCAGACACACAAAAGGTCACATAGTGTGTGATCCTAGTG
Source organism: Ailurus styani (assembly GCA_002007465.1). Lineage (NCBI taxonomy): Eukaryota > Metazoa > Chordata > Mammalia > Carnivora > Ailuridae > Ailurus > Ailurus styani. The sequence continues at coordinate 7,968,984 of LNAC01000008.1, read as the reverse complement.
ATAAGAAATGTCCGGAAGAGGAAAACCCATAGAGACAGAAAGCAGATGAGTGGTTGCCGGGGGCTGGGGGAGGGAGGATGGGGAGTGATGGCTCATGGGCACAGGGGTTCTTTTGGGGGTGATAATGTTGGGGAGGAACTACATAGAGGTGATGATTGTACAATATTGTGACTGTACAAAATGCCGTGGGATTGTTCATTTTAAAATGGTTCATTTTATGTTATGTGAATTTTACCACAATAAAAAAAAAGTATAAATAGGGCTCCACCCCTGCTGTGCTCTGAAGCCTCCCATAGCTCCCCATTGTCTCAAAACGTATACTTGTCTCTCACCCGCAACCCCCCCAACCTTGACTCCCTCTTGCCTCTCCCTCCTCTTCCCACAGCCAGGCTCATTTTTACCTCAGGGCCTTTGCACATGCCATTCCCTCTGCCTGGCATGCTCTTATCCATCCTTCAGATCTCTCACAAAATATCACCTCCCAGACTGGGATCCATTACTACTTTTTCTTTGTACCTCAGATGTTTCCTTCAAATCACTGACTGCAGTTGGCCATTTCACTGCGGTTTTAGATGTTAGGTAGAAAGTTCCAGCGGTTAGGTGTTCCTCAAACGTGTGGCAAATGAATGAATGAATGAATGAATGAATGAATGAATGAATGAAGAGGGAGTGAGTGAATCCACAGATAAATGGAGGAAGGCAACGGAGAGACTCTGCCAGGGAAAAGCTGGAGACACTTTCACAGCAGCCTGCAGAATGAGGTCCTAAAAGGAAGCGACGCTTCATCACTCAGTCGACATGGAAAGAGACGGTCTCCATTCAAATCTGGTGCTTTTTCCTCAGAAAAGCACAGCTGTCTCCAAAACAAAGACCCACAATTGCTGCCAACACGTGCTTCGTCATTTTTACTTCCTTTGAATATTCTTCAATGGATTTTCTTTCCAAACTGCACAGGCTTGCATTCATGGTGTGACAGGTGCGCCGCGGTGCGGGGGAGGGGTGGGGGAGGGGGGAGAGGTGCAGGAAGAGCCCCAGCCCTGCCCTCACCCATTTTCCCAGGTTAGAAGCCGGGGGTTCTGGTCTTCTCGGTGCTCAAACACAGCTGAGCCTCCTTGTATATGGGGGATGGGTCCACGTTGTACAAAATTTCTATAAAAATCACATCATACTTCACAATGGGATTTTATCTCTATTTTCATGCTCCATCCCATTTCACACCTGAAGTTCCCTTCATTTTTCCCTTCCTTCCTTCTGTTTGCTTTGTCCCTAGGATTCTGCCGGCACGAGCGAGGCTTCTGGAAGATCTGTGGATCGGCCTCATGGCCTGGGCTGACCTCAGTGGGTTTGCCCTTGTGAGGGAGAGGAACGAGGTTTTTAAAGACAATGACTCAGTTGGGTTGGTCCAAAGGCTAGAGTAGGGTACAGTCCCTGTGGAAAACAGCTCGGCACTTCCTCAAAACACAGAAGTACCTCATGATCCAGAAATTCCACTCCAAGGTATAGACCCCAAAGGGAGACAGGAGTTCACACAAATCCTCGTACACCGTGTTCACAGCTGCGCTGTTCGCGATCGTCAAAAAGTAGAAGCTGCCCACATGTCCATCAATAGATGAGTGGATGAACAAAATGTAGTCCATCCATGCAGTGAAATATTGTTCAGCCAGAGAAAGGCATGAAGCTTGGACACATGCTACGACGTGGATCAAACTTGAAAACACGACGCTCAGTTGAAGAAGCCAGACACAAAAAACCCACATGGTGTGTGGTTCCATCTGTGGGAAATGTCCAGAACAGGCAAATCCATAGATTTAAGAAGGAGATTAGTGGTTTCCAGGGGCTGGAGAGGTTAAGAGAAATAGGGAGTGACGGCTAATGGGCACGGGATGTCCTTTTGGGGTGATGGGACAGAATGTTCTGGAACTGGACAGTGCCGCCGGTTGTAAAACATGGGGAATGTACTACCTGCTATTGAATTGTTCCCTTTAAAATGGTTGATTTTATGTTATGTTTACATGAATTAGAAACCAAAAAGGAGGGGCGATGCCCACGGAAGCCAGCAGGGAGGGGGCGTTGTCTTCGCCAGCAGAGGCAGGCTCCAGGATGGGAGGGGCAACCTTATTCTACAAATGAAGAAACTGAGGCACTAAGGGGTGAAGGGAATTTTCCAAGGTCCCCCATTGTGGCCCTTTCAGCATGTCACAGGGTTTAGGTAGAGGTTTGGGACCTTTATCTGTATCCGGGGGAGCGTGCTGGTGGTAAACCTCAGTGACAGGTCCACAGTGACTCAGGACGGTCATTCTGCGCAGCTCACATCTGTGAGCTTCGCAGTGTCCTGCCATGGGTTCTCAGAGCCCCGGCAGGAGATTCAACTGTTTTCCCATTTTACAAACGGGGAGGCTGAGGCTCAGAGAGGTGGGTCGCTCGCCGCAGGTCATACAGTACAGCGAGGACATGTTAGGACAGAGGATTCCAAACCACAAGTTCCGCTTTACTTGGAGCTGCCTCGGGGCAAAAAAAGCAAGTCACTGAGACATGGATATTGAAATCTCGAAGCAGAAACCCCAGTGCTCACAACCAGACTAGGAACTCCAGGAACCCAAGGGGGGGGCGGCACTCCCGCAAGTGTGACCTGAGAAATCTCTGGAGAAAACAAGAGCAAAGCAAAGCTCAGCTCGTGAGGTCCCCCTCCTGGGGTCTGAAGGAAGTGGTTGGTGCCAGATTCAGAGCGGAGCTCTGATTCCTGGGAATGTCCAAGTGCCCAGGGCCGTGAGTGTGGGCATAGTGGAAATAAACCTCGTGTATGCATGTGGCTGTGTGTACATCTGCCCGTGTCTGCATATGCACCCATCTTTGAGCTTGTCCAAGTGCACATGTGTCTTTGGGTATGGGCATGCATGTGTGTGTATGGGGCTGTGCGTGTGTGCACATGTGTGTGTCTGTGCAGAGCTTTGAAACCAGACAAGACCAAGTGGAAATCCTGGCGTTGAGTGTGGCTCTGGAGTCAGACTGTCCAGGGATGGATGGATGCGAGGATTAGACTCCATGCAGACCGGCAACCATCAGATTTGGCACAGGATACAGTCTGTGCTATGGGCTCTGAAGTTGATGCTCGTGATATCCTTTGAGTCTCAAAGCAAATTCAAGGCTGAATTTATGATCCACATTTTCAGACCCTTAATTTTTTTTGCTATTCTAAAATGATACAAGCAAAGGCTTCAAACCACACAGAAATGTATGCAGTAAAGAGTGATTATTCCACCCACGACCCAGCCCGCTTCCCAAAGGAACATCTGTTAATAGGTGGGTGTGGAGTTTTCCAGAATTCGTGACCACACATTTACAGATTTGAGTTTGTATTTCTATTTCTACATAGTCCAATACAGTATATTAAAGTGGTGATGAAAATACTGTAGAAAAGTGGATTTTCAATTAATGGGGCATCCTTGACTCCTCTAGCTCATACTTCATTATCCGATGTTATGGACACAGGAACTGGAGTCCCAGAGGTCATGGAACTTGCTCAAGGTCACCTGTTGTTACAACCCCCAAGCTGGGACGGGGCTAGAGTCTACCTGTCCATCCCAAGGCGGGTCCCATCTGTAAGGATGGGACTTAAGACATTGGACACAGTTCCCTTGTTTGTGGTCCTTGTATTGAATATTCATTCCATGTGGTCCCCGGTGGAGGAGACGCCAGCCTGGGTGCGACAGAGCTAGGCAACCTTAGCTCAGGGGGTCAGGGACAGGCCTGCAGAAGCCAGAGGGGAAGCTAGGCCTCTGTCTGGAGAGAGCAGAGTGGCAAGTGGGCCTTGGAGGTTGAATGGAGGTCCTGCAGGCATGGTGGGGTCTGGGGGCAGGGTGAAGCTTCACCCCCATTTTTGACCAGGTGGGTGGTTTTGGAGCCCCTCAATACTTGACATTCACACGTAGGAACCAATACCCAACTCCGGGGCTAAACTCTTAAGTCCCAACCACTGGCCGGAAAGGTTGCTGCCTGCTGCAACACAGTGCCAGTCGCACCCAAATGGGGAAACTGAGGCTGGAGCAGGTGTGGAGACTCTGAAGGCTTCGAAGAACTGGTGCAGCCTGGGGCCAGGCTCTTCCTCTTTCTGGGCCTCTGTTTCCCCAAGTGCACAATGGGAGGCAGCTGGCAGAGTGGGAGTTGGGCAAGAATCTGGCTCCAGCTCCAGCACTGTCACCCTCCCCCACCACGTAGCTTTCAATCCCCCAAACACACGGGAGTTCCACATTACCCCTTTCTGGCTGACCCTAGGCCTCAACCCTTCCTCTACCACAGGGGTTAATTTGGGGCTGTGACCCTGCCCTCAGCTGGTAGGGGAGTAGGGCCTGGGTGCACCGTGACTGGGCTTGGGGATCTTCATGCACAAGGTCTGCTTCCTTGGAGGGGAAACAGGCTCCAAATCAAGACCAGCCCCTCCTAAGCCCTCTCTCTGTGAGAGGCCCTGGATTACTGCTTTTAATTCTGCAAGCCCAAGGCCTCATTTCCCTGGAAGGAAACCAAGGCTCTGAGAGTCCTACCGCTCACTAGCTTTGGGGACGGTTGGTTGTGGCCTCCTCCCTGCTGGTCCATCTCTGGCCTTCAAGACACCGCTGCCCCCCCCCGTGGGTGGGCCCCAGGCAGTCACTGGACGGAAGGGGACATCAAGAACTGGAGGGACAGGCTCCCCTCTGCCCAGGCCAACAAGGTCACCCGCAGGAAGCTCAAGGTTGGGGGGCTCAGAGTGGGGGAATCTGGAGGAAGCAGAGAGGGGTGGCAGCTGGGTCTGCATCTGGAGCAGAGCATGGGGACTGGGTCTGGAGGGGGCAGGGCCCATGCTCTGTGGTGCAGTCCAACTCGAGGGCAGAGCCTGCCCCCCCCAGGGACCACGGCCCCCCACATCCTGGAGAGGCGGGCCCAGCTAGGGAAACTGGGGTACTAACAGCATCACCCCAAAAATCGCACAGCACAGGAATGCTGTGGAGGGAGGCAGTGAAGTGGGGAGATGCCAGGACCACGCCCCTGGTCCCAGAAATGCCATTTTTAGGGCTTTATCCACAAAGAGTGTGCTGGGATGTAGGAGCCAAGGTTTGGGAACAACTCAAATGCTTCTGGGTGGGGAACTTAAAAGATAGTCCATTACTCATATATGTAAATTTTCTGGGGAAAATTTTTTTTTAATATTTTATTTGACAGAGAGAGAGAGACAGCGAGAGGGAGCACAAGTGGGGGAGAGTGGGAGAGTGAGAAGCGGACTCCCCACTGAGCAGGGAGCCCAATGTGGGGCTCAATCCCAGGACCCTGGGATCATGACCTGAGCCAAAGACAGATGCTTAACCGACTGAGCCACCCAGGCACTCCTGGGGAAAATTTATTTTATTTTTTCAGTGTTCCAAGGTTCATTGTTTATGCACCACACCCAGTGCTCCATGCAATACGTGCCCTCCTTAATACCCCTCACCAGGCTTGCCCATCCCCCACCACCTCCCCTCCAAAACCCTCAGTTTCTGGGCGCCTGGGTGGCTCAGTGGGTTAAAGCCGCTGCCTTCCGCTCAGGTCATGATCCCAGAGTCCTGGGATCGAGGCCCACGTCGGGCTCTCTGCTCAGCAGGGAGCCTGCTTCCTCCTCTCTCCTCTCTCTCTGCCTGCCTCTCTGCTACTTGTAATCTCTCTCTCTGTGTCAAATGAATAAATAAAAAATCTTTAAAAAAAAAACAAAAAAAACAAAAACCCTCAGTTTCTGAGTCTGCAGTCTCTCATGATTCGTCTCCCCCTCTGATTTACCCCAATTCTGGAGAAGATTTTTGAGTGAAAAAAGGCAACAGGCAGACTAGAACGTGCATAATTTGCATTTTAAAGAAAGGTTATACCTAAAATATGCCTGTATACACCACCGTCTACATATAGGGAATCTGAGACCTGGGTGCTGGGGGTTGGGGAAGCATTTTTCCACAGAACACACTTCTGTACCTTTGGATTTGGGCCAGGTGTTACTTATTCACAAACAGCACTAGAAATTTTTACTCCTGTGAAAAAACTGCGGAGCCCTCCAGTTGCATGAGGACACAAGTCTCCAGGCAGCATACCCAGCGTCTTATTTTGAAAAAAGTTTTTATTTGACATTATTTATATTTCATGTTTTTGTGGGAGTGTGGAGGGACAGCTTCTGTGCCTCATTCTGCATGTATTTGCTTCCATCCTTTCAAAGAACACGGACACGTGTGGCTGGAATGTGCACGCCTGCGTGTACCACGTACCCACATTATGGACGTCTGTGTGCGGGCACGCAGAGCAAAGCCTGCTTTAAAACCACAGGCTGCTTTCAACGTCCAGGGCGCCTTCTTCTGAGGGCCCTGAGGCATCCCCAAGGCTTCCCAGGAAGGGTGCTGGGGAGGAGAAAGAAAGGGGAGGGGCCCTCCGGCCGAGAAAGGCATATTTAGGTCCCAGTTAGCTCTCAACAAGAGCGCAGAGGAAATCCTACCTGCCAAACTAGAAGAAAATCCTTCCCAGGCTGCAGAGCGGAAATAAAGCCAGAGGTCAAAGCCTAGATGGGTGTCCCAGTCCGGAGACTCCTGCCCTACGTGTTCTCATCTAAGTGGCCTGCACCAGACCAGGGAGGTGACAAAAGGAGGTTTCGGCTGGTTAGGGGCAGCTGCTGGAGAGCCATTCTGCGCATCCCCTCCCTCCGGTCTCTTGAGAAGGGCTAGGAAACAAGGCGGGGCAGCTGTGGGTTCCGGGTGACGTTCTCAGGAGGCACTGAGGCCCACAGTCAGACGCTGTCCTCTTGGGCTCTTGCCAAGATGAAGGCAAGAGGAGGAGGTACTTGGCTGGCGATAGCTCCCATCATGGTCAGATGGGTCCCTGTCACTCCTGGGCGTTCTCCAGGACACAGTAGGGAAAAGGGATCCTTGGGTTTCCACACCAGCTCCTAGGGGGCCCTGTTTCACCTGGCCCTACCTGGCCAACAGACACCCTGAGCCCTTCCTGGGCCCCCTCTGCCCTGGGTCCAACAGCAGCCTGGCTCCTGCGCATCAGTCTGCCCTCGCGTGGGACCCCTGCAGGCCCAGTGCGTGCCTGATGGAGGAATCAGTCGTAGCACGCAGGAACAGCAGGGAGCTGTGAAGATGCCCCACAGGCAGGACTCTTTGGCCAGGGGGAGGCCCGGGTGGCCCCGGCTGAACGGCTGGTAGCTGGACCCCCGACCCCGGGGAGTGGGTAAAGCTTTGAGGGGGGCAGGTGAGTCGTCAGCAGTAGGGCAGGAATCCCTGACATTCTGGAAGGTGGGTTTCCTACCCAGCAGTAATCTCCCACTCAGAAGAGGACATGCCCATGTGCCGTGGTTGACACTGGTCCCCACCTGCTCTCTGGCACCCTCCAGGCTTTCCCAGCAACTGAAGAGGACCCCTGGCTGGCGCGAGCAGGCAGAGGGGCCCTGGCAGGCAGAGGGCACGCCTGGGAAGGCACAGTGTGTCCAGCCTGCTTCCCTGGAGGTACTTCAACATTGTCACATGGTCCCCGACCCGCCACATTTTCAAAACACATCATCAGAGACCAGGGAAAATTGGGTTTCCTCTACATTTATTGCAACTGCTAAATGATTAACAACATTCACAACTTCTTAGATTAAAAAAAGAAAAAAAGAAAAAAGAAAAAAAACCGAAAAACTTCTGTTTTGTAACATCACAAATGTCTTCTAGGTTTTTACCAAGGACCAAAAACGCTAAAATTCTCTATATGATTTCCAGTGATGGAAACAAGCCAGAGACAGTAAGCACCCAAAGTGGTGAGTTAGCACTTTCCGGATGCCTGTCGTCCTCATGGAAGAGACCCTGAAACTAGAATGACAGAAAAGACACTGTGACTTCGACAAGGCTACGCAACCGCACAACGCGCTCGCATGAACCTCCCTGCGAGCAGCCTCTGCCAGAGAGGGCGAGGGCGGGTGCCGAGGGCCTGTGCGCCCCGGTCCCTGGCCAACAGCTGACATGAGGACACACCATGGGGCTCCGCCCCGGCTCCCATGACGCCAGCCCCCCAGGAAAAGCATCACCTGCGTGCTCAGAGGACTTTTCAGGATCAAGGTGTTCCCTTTGACGTTTGCCAAAGGCTCCCAGGGTCAGTTCAAAGTGGGATGTCCCCAGGAGGAAGAGTGGCAGGAGGCTGCGGGGACAGGGCTTATACCCTGGGAATTCCTGAAGCATTTTACTTACAGATAAAAGCGGAGACGGCCAAGAACAAATATACTAGCACAAAGTGAAGATGATGGGCAGAGCTATCTATGCTGCAGAGAAAGAGTGAGAACCTATTTGGGGAGTCCACGTCTTGCTCAAGGGCCAATGGGCACTCTGTGAAAGGCCAGAGAGGACCAAGGCCCTGTTCTCAGAGTTCCATCCATGTGCTCAACCCACGGCCAACACAGAAAGCTACTGGAAGGATTAGGAAAGAAAGGAGATGAACCCCTAGAGCTGTGGTCCCCCCCCCCCACACCACCCCTGCAGGCTGCTTCAACTTTGCCGAGGCGCCTCCGTCATCTCCCTGGCCACAAAGATCTGCCGGGGGTCCACGCAACAGGAGCAACCAGAAGCAAGGAGAGCCTGGAGGCTCCACCTGACACGAAGAGACACACCACAGGCCTGTGACGGTGGGTGTGGGCCCCCCAAGACAGAAACGGAGGAGCCCGGGCCTAGAGTCGGGGCCTGTGGCTTTAGGAAAGGAAGACTGGCTGACATGGTAACTCCCGGCTATGCCCCGCTCTCCCCCAGCTTGCAGTGTCAGCAGGATCCCAAGGTTCCCAGATCTGAGCACGCATCTCAAGCTTCCACACAGCTGCTCTGTGGGAAAGGCTGGAGAGCCCCCCAGCCCAAGAACCCCGAACGGAGCTGCAAGGAGCGCACCGGGAGAAGACGGAAGGGCGCCAATCACATGCCTAGAACTAGCGAGCAGCTGCGAGCCCGCCCCAAGAGGACGCTTTTCTGTTCTGTACAAAGGCCCTGACGACACAGTTCTTTGCCCTGCCTCGCATGCCAGAAATGAAGCCTCCTGAAGAGTCTACAGCCCCACCCCTTGGTAGAAGAGACTCCATATGTGGTTTTGGGGAAAAAAAAAAAAAGAGCAAACTGTAGTTTGTGGATTCTAGGGAGATATGTGAATTTGAGGGAAGTTTCATCAACGTAATGATTACTCCCCACCGAATACAGCTCTATTAGCCTGTCGCTCAACTTCCATCCCGTCTCTCGGGAGGCACGTAAAGCCGAGCCTCTAGCAATCACGCGTCTGTGGAATCGAGCATCTCTGCTTCTCCAAGAGCTCCCGGGCCCCAGCCCGCAGGCTGTGCACCAGAGCGGACTTCGCTAATACCGAATTACAGGCCCTATTCACAGCCTGGAAGCAACGAAAAGCCACCATCTGTCATCATTTTGGCACCAAGTTTGCGAAGAGAGCACCTCTGAGAGCAAGGTGCCCGCGATGGGAGACCCAACCAGAGCCGGCTCCAGAGCCCAAACAGGGCAGCACCACCTTCTGGGGGGGAACCAGGAAAGACCTGCAGGGGACTGACGGCTACAAGCATTTGGAAGAGGGGGAAAGGCAAAAGCAGATCAGAAGTAGTGCACTTTTTTTTCCCTTCAAGAAGAAAAGCCAGCAGGACCTCCACACCAGAAATGCAGAGACGTTCGTCTCTAGTGTACACACCAAACCTACTTGGCCACTGGCTCCAGGGCAGATCCGGGGCAGAGGTGGTGCTTTAAGAGTAATTGCTGCTTCGAGCCTTATTTTTCTCACCAATGGTTTCATCTATTCAGGGAGAGAATGATTTTGTTCAAAACTGAGCTGGAAATTACGGGTGGGGAAGGCAACTAGAGAGAAGAAAGAAGGGGATGTTTATGTGGGCCCAAGGCCCTTGAGAAGGAAAAGGATTTGAAGATGCTCAGAAAAGGAACGTGACAAAGCAGCTGGCCCGTGCAGTGCCGGCTTCCAGATCGCCCTCACGCTCGCAGGACACCAGGCCCCTCCCGGGGCAGCCACTCTCCCTGGGACGGCCGCGCGCAGTCGGGCCCAGGAGCCCTGCGCCAAGGCCCGCTGCCGGCCTGCACGCACGCGAGCGTGGGGCTCGCTCCTTCAACCAAACCTGGAAGGGGAGAGGTGGGACACATCCACATCCAAACACTCCTTGTTACCCTCAGAGAATGTTTTCGTGTGTGTGTGGTTTCCTGTTTGGATTTTGGGGAGGAACCATCTCTACGTACCAGCACGTCAGCTTAGGTGGTAGGCCCCATGCACTAGCTCACACACATACCTATTTGTTGGCCCGTTTGTGTCTGTACATCTGCATCATCCTCTGACGGAACACGTCAAATGTGTCTTCCTTGTGCTCCTGCCCGTCAGCACCTAACCCCTCCCCTTCCGACGCAGTTCCCCTAGGAGCAAAATGGAGAGTTAGCCACACCCGAGAGCAGAGCCCGGCCAGCATGGGACTGGAAATGGCATAAGGAGTGAGTGGATGGAGGCATGTGGGACACACAACAGGGAAAAGGAGAGGGAAAGCGAAGACACGAGTCACAGCACGAAACAAGGGGTACTCACCTGCGCAAGTGTGTGGGCTTTCTGAGGCGCGTGCTCAGAAGCCTGATTACAGCAGAAAGCCTCCCCCAGCAGGTGGTAAGCTCAGATTTAAATGAAATGCCTGCTGGATGTTAATGGGGCCTAACAAACTCTGGGCCATCTTCTCCCACCCTGGCTAGCTGGCTTATGGGTTTCCGGAAAAAGGAAAGTGGTTTTTAACCTAACTACGTAGAGTTACCCCTCAGCTTTTCTGACAATAAAGAATGTGGCTGCAATGCCAGAGGCCAAGAAGCCATTTAAATTGTCTGTGCAAGTGCAGCAAGGAGACTGTAGAAACACCTGCATGTAAATCATCTGCTTCTCACCTCATCTGAAGACTCCCTTTGTCAGGGAAAAAACCCTGCCAACTTGAAGTCATGTCTAACGTGAGGGGAACTAAGAAACCAGGCTGTGGATCAAAAGACTCAGGACCAGAATCCCAAAGAAAGCCTCTTCTCCCCAAGCACACTGCCCCCATTCCCGCCCCTGGCCCCAAGCGCCTGCTTCATACACGCTGACGGGCTCCCTGATGCCCTTCCCACAGGAGCCCAGGCCGTGGCCCTCCTTCCAGCCCATCTTCTGCAGCATCTGGAACCCCAGGTTCTTGTCAGTCAGCTTCTGCTGGGCGAAGTCAAAGTCCCTGGGTTTCTGAGGAGAGATAAGGTGGGAAGTGGTCTGCAGCAAAGCGCCTAGAGCAAGGGTCTGCCGATGCTGCACCTGACACAGTCCAGCACCACCCCCGCCCCCGGCAACTAACTCTGATTCCACAGATACCAGGAGACACTGGGATGAAGCCATGGGCCACTTCCCAGTTCCCAGCAACACTCCCTGGGTGGGTTGGGGCTTCTAAAACTGGGGAGTGAGGGCGCCTGGGTGGCTCAGTGGGTTAAAGCCTCTGCTTTCGGCTCAGGTCATGATCTCAGTGCCCGCATCGGGCTCTCTGCTCAGCAGGGAACCTGCTTCCTCCTCTCCCTGTCTCTCTGCCTGCCTCTCTGCCTACTTGTAATCTCTCTCTCTGTGTCAAATAAATAAATAAAATCTTTTAAAAAAAAGCAAAAACAAAAAAAACTGGGGAGAGATGCCCCCACAGAACCAAGCCAGATCAGCCTCTCAGGCCCCAGCGTGACCACTCCCACGGTGGTGCAAAGGCCATAAGGAAAACCCTATGAGGGGCTGGGAGGTCTTTGGGTCAAGGAAGAGTCCTAACTGGTTGTGGCCTGTGATGACCAGAGTGTACACCCCCATGCTGGGGGTAACCAGGGCACAGGCTCAAGGTAGGAAGGCCCCTGGTGTACAGGAGTCGGAGGGGAGGCAGGGTTGAGGCAGAAGGGTGCTGAACAGGCTATGAACCTGGTGTAGAGAAAGACTGTGTGAAAAACTGGCTTGCAGGGTCCTCCCTACTCCCCCACCCCATCTGGAACACTCCTATGGGCTTCTGGAACTCTGAGCAGTGACCTTATCCTGGAAGCCTCTCTGGTCGCCCTCAGACATTGCTCAGCAAACCTGAATGACTTGTTTGTCTGTCCAGCTGCCCCTTTCCAGGTCTGGGAGCTCCGCAGGGGCAGAAACTGCATTTTACTGGGACTCTGGGGTCCATCTCTAGCACAAAGTAGCCCTCACTGAGAGTTGGTAAGACTGGAAAGAATGGGGCTTGGGAAAGACCCTACCGGAAGAGGAGCAAGAAGCTCTGGGTAAGATGTGGGCGCCAGAGCCGGCTGTGGAAAGACAGGTTAAAAGGCCTGGGGGGCCTCTGGAGAGCCTGCCCAGTGTGAGCAAAAATTATTTCCATTTATCGGGTGCCAGGGTGGCTCAGTTAGTTAAGCATCTGTCTTTGGCTCAGGTCCTGATCCTGGGATCGAGCCCCACATCAGGCTCCCTGCTCAAAGGGGAGCCTGCTACTCCCTTTCCCTCCACCCGCCGCTTCTCTTGCTTATGCATGTGCGCTCTCTCAAAGGAGCTCTGCCAAATAAATAAATAAAATCTTTAAAAAAAATGTTTCCATTTACTCATGAATATTCATAAGCACCCACTGTCCCTACCACCTGAGCCTATTTTTAAAAATGTTTACTTGACACTGAAGACAGCCTGGGTAGGCTGAGAAGGCCGAATGTACTTCTGGGGAAAGGGCTCCTCCATCCTGATCAAGGCAGCTGGTGCTGGGGGTAACGATGCGGGTCTGAGCAGGAACAAGCATGGGAAGGGAAAAGGGTGGGCAAGGCAAGGGGAAGGCTGGCCACAGGTCCCCAAAGGGCAGCTCCGCACCCCTCTGAGAAAGCTGCTCATCTGGAGAAAGCTGGAAGCTCTCGGCCCACGGAGAGACTAGAGCTCACAAGCCACGCTGCACAGCCGGTTCATGGGCATTTAGTTTCACTCGTTAGGCCCCTCTGAACCATGTCACAGATGCACAAGTGGAGACTCGGGAATCACATGCCAAGATCAGGTGGCCAGGCTGAGCCTGAGCCCGGCTGCCCCCTCATGCAGACCACCAGGTGGGCAGGCGGGTGCGAGCACAAATTCAAACTGAGCACGTCAGTTAGGACCATGAGCCTTGGGCCCAGGAAAGTCTCCTCCTCCCTGCTGTATGCCAAACCCTCCTCTGGCTGCTGAAACCTGACAGTGCTCTTGAACAAGTGTCCACCACACAGCTTTTCCTCACCACCCCACGTCACCTGGTTCCCGACTCATCTTCCTGACCTCTGAGCACCTGGGATGTCCCCACATATGTTCTAGGTGACCTCGCCCAGCCTTACCTGCCCCCACGTATCCACCTAGCTTTCTGGAGTGCACCCCATCTCCCTGATGACCTGCCCCCCCCCACAGGGTCTCTCCATTTCAGTCAGTGGCAGCTCCAAACTCCTAGCAGCCTGGGCAGACAACCGCGGAGGAGCCCTGCACCCTGGGCTTTGGCTATTCTACATGCAATCCATTGGCAAGTGCCACCGACTGCGTCTTCACCCTCCCGGCCCCTGGCTCTCCCCAGCCCCCTGCTGACAGGCTGCTCTCAGCACAGCCGCCACAGCGGCCACGTCTGCCCCCCAAACTCCACCACGGGTCCCCGAGGGCCTCCCCCAGAGAAGGAGCCTCACTCCTGACATCTGTCTATAGGCCCTCTATGACCCAGGGCCTCACCGCCTTTATTTCCTCATCTCCCCACCCTCATGTGGGTACCACGAAGGGCCAACTGTTGACACGAGACCACCCTGGGGCCTCTCCCAGGCCTCCCTGAATAAATGGCATCTCTGATCCCACAGTCCTGTCCATTTCCCTTAGACCTGCTTCCAGCACACAGGCCACAAGAGTCTTACACATTCCTGTCCCTGTTGGCCCTGCTTGCTGCTGCCTCCAGGTGGGCAGACAGGGCCTGGGACATAGGAAGTGTCTGCTGGTTACGGCACAAGTGTGTGCACACACCCATCTACACACTGCCTTGGCTTACTAACAAATTAGCGAGCTCTTGAACCCCATTTACAGTCCACTAAATCTGAACTTCTCAAGGGCCAGGATGTTACCTTGTTCATCTCTCTCAACACACTGGGTATATCAGGCCTTGCCTATTTGTTAAATAAACTAACTACTACCCTCCTGTGCTTCAGGCAACACAAAACAGTTTCAAGAACTCCCTGAGGAGAAAGGCTGTTTGTTACACTTTGTACGTCGCTTTGTACGTCGTGGCGGTCCGAAGCACAAGTGTACCTTAGTTACAAGCCACGGTGTCCTTTAAAACTCCGGCAAATCCCAACTGACTAGGGCACACGTGACAACTCATTCATGCTCACCTTCTTCTTGGACACGGGACGACCCCGAGGTCTGTCGTAGGCGATGCGAACTGGTTCGTGAACTGGAAGACACGAGAAACCTATCTGTACACATACACTTCCTCCACGTCACTCAGCAGACGAGAGCTGCGGGCTAACAGCCCCTCTGCCAACCGAAGGCAGCACCACCCGCACCACGGCCTGCCGGGCGGCCTCTCAGGAACCCCGGGCCCCATGAGCACAAAGGCAAGAATACGCGGACCCAGCTGAGGGCTGCTCGATGGGGAAGAGTCGACTTTAACATAGGGCTTCCCGCGTGTGTGATGGAGGGTTCGGTGCACGGACCACTTTCCATGACGACAAGAACACGTTTTGCTTCAACAAATAAACTATTTGCAATCTCAAGCCCTCCTAGAGTCTCTGCAGCTGTACCACAGAGTTAAAGTCCACATAGGACTTTCCAGTAAAGAACAACCATGCTTCTCATACAGAGCAGTGAATCACATTACAGCCTTATTTTTGATGAAGGAGAGATCAGCAGGGCTGGTTTTTTTCCTCATCAACCACCCAAGGAACTGAGAGCTTCCAAAACAGAAAGAGCTGCGCTTTTTCCCCACAAGGGACATGAGGCATCCGGAGAGGCTGCCACCATCAGCAAGAAGTTTGGAAGGACGTCCGAATTGGGTAGAACAGCCGCCAATCCACGATAACGCCAAGGTTTCCAAGCACAAACCACAGGACTGTTCCGTTAGCAGGAGAAACTGAACTGATGCTCTTGGGAGTGTGACAGTGTTAACTATGAGGAACACAGAGGTGACACAAGATGGGGCACCGTTCGCCACAACCACCTTATAGGAAGGTACAGCAGCAAGAAGCACAGCCCAGGCCTGAGTTTGTGGAGACACCGGGAGGGGTGGGAGGCACGAGGAATAACCAGGGCCAGGGCCAGTCCATCAAAAGGCCGCACATGATGCCATTCTGCCTGGTGAGAGTCTAGAAAAGGCAGAACCACAAGGCCAGAAAATGGGGAGGGGAGCGCAGAGAGACACAGCCATTTCTGGAGAAAGGCTCCAGCTCCACTGTACTGGAGGGGTTCATGCCTGTACACAATTGCCAAAACTCCTCAAACTGTCCCCGTAAAAAGGATACGTTACTGCTGTCAAACAGAACCTCAAGAATCTTAACCCACCCCACAGAAGAATAGGAGACGACCTCCTGTGGCCCAGGCAGCAGAGCACAGAGCACATGGCTCCCACTAACCCCTGCCCAAGGCCAGCTCCACCTATGTCCTCCTTCCTCATCACCGCTAAGCAGGCATCAGTGCCCTGGGCCTTCCAGGGGCTCAGAAGGCTGGGTACTCCCCAAGGTCATAGGCAGGAAATAGCTGAGATGAGCAAGGCCTATGCTCCTCACAGCCGGGCCTCCTCCCCTGGACTGTGAGCGATGCTGGAAACACCGAGAAGCAAGTGATGCTGACACACGGCCGCTGCACTAACACAGCAGCGTGGCCTCAGACTGTCGGGCTTACACCAGCTGGCAATGCAAGCTTCACGGGAACATTTCGTAGTGTTATGCAAAATCACTACAATTATTTTAGGTTAAAAACACAAAACCAAAGAACCTCAAGTTCTGTTGGCCCTGGGGGTATCTGGGGATAACGTCCAGGTTGACAGGTGTAATCAGAGGCAGGAAGGGGGATAGGGACCGGCTGGTCATCTTACGGCTAAGCCTGGGCTAAAGGCCATTAAATTCTTCCACACAGGCAGGTGATATTACCTGGTCTCCACAACTTTTCCTCGTCACAACTGAGCAGCACGGTTCCTCCTGAGGGGCTAAATGGAAGCCCGTGTTAGGGATGCCATGACGACGGCCCGGCACTCACCTTTGGGTTCCTGGATGAGACACAGCCTCTTGGGAGCTGGAATCATGCCAACCTTCAAGGACTTGCTGCTGACCCTCTTCCGGGGGAAGCAGGCCCCCGAGGAGGCCTGTGACAGCGCAGGTGCACCAGCTGGGCCATCTTCAGCCACCTCGCTCGGGAGGCCATCGATCGGAGGGCTGCCCTCAGAGCCCTCAGACTTGGTCGCCCCTCCTGCTGACCTGGAGGACCCTCTAGGAGTGGAGACCTCTTCACCTCCCTCCTCATCCTCCTCATCCTCCTCCTCCTCCTCGTCATCCTCCTCAGGCAGCACCTCTGGGCTTTCCAGCTCAGCCTCGTGCTGAGGGGGCTCATCTTCAAACTCTCCTTCCCCTTCCATGCGATCAAGGGGGCCTTCCTGAGAATCAGCGCTCTCACCAGCATGGAGGTTCAGTGGAGATGATGTAAAACAAATTGATGGGCATAGTTCAAATACTTTCTTTCGATAGAACTTGAAGGCTGAACTATTTTGGTCATGGAGAAACCTGGGATAAGAATGAAAGACACTGGTTAATCAGAGTCCTCTGAACATTCATATTTACTGAATTATCCAGAAGAGATCCAACAAAGCTGGGAGTGGGACCAAGGAACAAATAACCCGATCCTCTTTCTACCAACTATGATTGATGGTGCAGCTTCACAAGGAGGTAGAGATCTGAGGACTGGTGGTAATTTAACAAAGGAGCCAGAACAGGGCGCCTGGGTGGCTCAGTGGGTTAAAGCCTCTGCTTTCGGCTCAGGTCATGATCTCAGGGTCCTGGGATTGAGGCCCGCATCGGGCTCCCTGCTCAGGGGGGGGCCTGCTTCCCCCTCTCTCTTCTCTCTCTGCCTGCCCCTCTGCCTCCTTGTGATCTCTCTCCCTCTGTGAAATAAATAAATAAAATCTTAAAAAAAAAAAAAAAAACAAAGGAGCCAGAACATAAGAAGCCTCATTGCTCTTCAGGGGAAGAAGGTAGAGGAACAAGGTATGCAGAAATTACGAAGGAATGTGCTAGAAAAAGCTCTAACACTGCTGTCAGAGATCCACCCTGGCCCTCACTGTGACTGCCTGGTTCCGCTCACACTGCCAGGTATGAGGCAGAGGAAGTGTCACTTCTGCCCCTCATTCTACAGTGAAGCTGAGTCAACATGGTGGCAATACTGATTCTCTGAGGCTCAGAGTCCACGGCCACCTTGACCCAGGGACGCCGCTAGGGTGAGAAACTGAAAACGTGTACGAAGACACAAAATACACCTGGACCCAAGGAAAGAAACCCTTGTTCTTGGCTAAAACAACTCAACCTCGTAACAACATGGATTCTTCCTTCATTAAAATATTAATGCATAAACCTGTCTCAATAAATGCATCATTTTTTTCCTGGATTTGAACATGATTCTAGACTTCACAGAGGAAAAAAAAATATGTAAGGGTATCTGAGAAAACTCCGAACAAAATTAGTGAGGGTTCTGGTCTTACACATATTACAAAGTGTATGAAGCCTCCGCAGTTACAACAGTGTGGTACCAGTCCCTGGACACACAGACAGAAACACCAAGACAAAGGCCAGAAACATGGTATCTCATTAAGTCAGGTACAGAGATTGCTTAAAAATAAATAAAAAACCAAAACAAAACAAAAAACTAAGTAATCTCTATACCCAATGTGGGGCTCGAACTCATAATCCCAAGATCAAGAGCTGTATGCCCTTCTGACTGAGCCACTCAGGTACCCCAAAAGTAAAAATCTTTATATAAAAAAACTGAGAAAGAAAAAGTCCAAAACACCCAATAGAAAAAAGGGCAAAGATTAAGAACTTGAGCCCTCCAAAAGACAGCTAGAATGAGAAAACAAGTCATAGACCAGGAGAAAATATCTGCAAATCGTACCTCTGATAAAGGACTCCTATAAAGGATGTATAACAAACCCTCAAAATTGATTAATAAGTAAATAAACGACCCAATCAAAAGACAGACCAAAGATCCAAATGGACACTTAAGTATAGAAGCACACAAGGACACCTGAGGACACTCAGCACTACTAGTCCTTGGAGGAGTGAGAATCACAGTGCAGTGCCGCCTCCCCGCACTGGGACGAGAACATGAAAAAGCAGACACTAGCAAGTGCTGGCGGGGATGGGGAGGAACCAGAACGCTTGTCCAGGCTGCTACAAATGCAAAGTGGTGCTACCATTTGGAAAGGCAGCTTGGCAGTTTCTTCAAAAGTTAACCGTGGACCCACCACGGAGCCAGCTTTTCCTCTCCTTGGTATTTGCTGGAGAGAAATAAAGATCTTATCCACAAACGCTCACAGCAGCTTTATCTATAATCGTCCCAGACTGGAAACATCTCAATGCCAACAACCAGCCCAGCCACACAGTGGGATACACTCAGCAGCAAAGAGGAATGAGCTGGGGATACACGCACCAAACACGGCTGATTCTGAGTAACTGTACTGAGTAAGGGGCCAGACAAAAAGTGAGAACAAGCTGCATTTACACGAAATTCTAAAAAATGCAAACTATTTACAACAACAAAGCTTTTTTAAAGGACAAAGCTTTTTTTTTTTAAGAGACAAATTAACAGTTCACAGGAAAATAAAGGACACTTAAGTTTATGAAAAGATGTTCAATTTCACTCATAAGAAAACTGGAATCTAATATTTCACAGAAATGAGAAATTTCTCAACAATCCTGCTGACTCTAAGGCACGCCAAAAGGTGAGGGGTGGGGACAGGTACTCTGGACACTGCTTTGGGAGTGGCCCTCGGGGAGGGGAATTTCCATTATCTAACAAAATTACATGTGCAATGATCTTGGACCCCACAGCCCCCTTCTGGAAGATACATGAAGATTCTCTCCATGAAGTCATTGTGTGTGAGGCCACTGATGGGGCCGTAAGAATAACGTGAATGCCAGTGGCTGGAGAGTAACCCTGGTGTGGCTACATGTGGAGAACGACAGTGGACAGAAGAATGAGGGGACAGGTGGGACAGGTACAGGGGACTTCTGGATAGGTGGTGAAGGGAAAAAAGGTGAGAAGGTGTCTATTACATACAGAAAGTCACAGTAAGAACAAAGGGGTTAATGGTGGAAGAACAAAGGGGGAAATGCACACACCCACTAGAACTGAATGAAATGGTTTCCTGTTGATGGGTGGAGGGAGTCCCACTCAGAGACTTCTCTTAGCTTACCTTTTGTAATTTTTACTTTATTTTTAATTTTTTTAAAGATTTTATTTATTCATTTGACACAGAGAGAGAGATCACAAGTAGGCAGAGAAGCAGGCAGAGAGAGAGGAGGAAGCAGGCTCCCTGCTGAGCAGAGAGCCCGATGCGGGCCTCAACCCCAGGACCCTGGGGTCATGACCTGAGCCAAAGGCAGCGGCTTTAACCCACTGAGCCACCCAGGCGCCCTAATTTTTACTTTAGAAGCATTCAAATGCTGAACTTATTTTCAAAATTAAATTAAAAAGGATAGAAAAAAATAGCTCTAAAACTGAATCTCTCTTGAAACAAATGAACCTGACTATATGTCAAATCAATGACAGAACCACACACAAAAAAGGAATTAACTCCAACAACTATTGAGTACATTAGAGATATAATTTTTCTAAAGGAAAAGAAACACAAAGTCACCTTGACCTTCATTATATATGTGTGCTACTGGGTGCAGTCATTCTCAAACTGCTCTCTGAGCACTGGACTGGGGGACAGAGTGAATCATTCCACCTTCTGTGGCTGTACAATGGGGGACTCTGTGTGGGGAGGGAAGGGACAGTGCCTCCCAAGGAACATTGCTCAGAAAAGGCTGTCAGAAATGGTGATGGATAAACCCAAACTGCGGCAGTGCGATGTGCCCCCAAAAACGCAGAATTCTCATTTGGGGAAAAACAAACAAACAAACAAACAAACAAAAAACACAACTGATGAAATGCTCCCAGCTGCCCTCAGTGGAACTATCCCCTTTACTGAGTCCTGCCCAACTCTGAGGTATGCTAGGCCCAACTGGCCCCAAGGTCACCAGGCCTGTAAAAGGCAGAACCAAGCTGAACGCCACGAAGCCATCAGTGCTCTCTGAGGCTGGTCTGGGTTTCACAGGAAGCGGGAGGCAGGCCCCGTGCAGAACCTACTTGAGATCTCCAACAAGCTGGAAGGACATGCTGGGTCACTACTGGGTCCCAGAAAGACTCTAGGACATGTGTAGTTTTCAACCCTACTCTTAATTAATTAGACTAAGGCATGGCTCTCCAGCATGGCAGGAGCAGGGCAGGGGTCCTGAGTTCCCAGCCAACGGGAGGATACAAGTCACACACCACGGGAACCCCACCTGGGTTATGGCTCAGTACCAGAAACACGGAGCTCCTGGGTACTCTACCCCTGAAGGAGGTGAACCTGCGTCCCACAAGGCACAGCAGGCTCCTGGTTCTGTCACCTGCAGGCTGTGTGGTATTGAGTGGGCACCGCATCTGAGGAATAACAAGGGTAACAGCACCCCCTCCTGGCAAAAGGATGCCAGCCCATTGCTACGCGGAAGTGCTTGCTGCCCACGGCACTGCCTGGAGCACTGGTGTCACCAAGGACAGTGCCCCACCCTCCTCCTCCCCCTCCCCCACATCACTCAGGCTCTGCAAAGGTTCTGGGGAATCTATTGGCCTCTCTGCCTGGATGTTCTCTCCCCCATTCCCCTGGTTAAAGTCCACCTGACCTTCAAATACAGCTTAAACTTCCCTCCAGGGGAGGTTTTTTCTGATCCCCCAGATGAGGGTAGCACCGCCCAACACCCCGAAGCAGAAACTTCCCCCTCACAGCCCTGAGCTCGGCAGAAATGAAGACATGACTTCTCCTCGGGTGCCTCCTGGGGCAGAAGTGTCTGCCAGGCCACCCCACGGGCTCTCAGGGCACTCAAATTCAAAGGGCATGATGGTTACATACCACAAGTCAGGGTTGTCGGTGCTGTTTTCTATGCTGAACTGTTCAATCTCTGGTCCCACCTGAGCAACAAATCTGGCCAGTTTCTCTGCAGTCTCCATGGTCTTCGTGTCAACTACAAAACAAAGTGACTGGCACATGTCAGTTTTGGGATGCTGCTTCTGATTTCAACTTTGGGGGGGTGGGCATGGAGACGAATTATAAAGACAGCCCCTCGTGTCCCCTCACTGTACCCCTGCCCTCTGCCATGGGACTCTGCAGCTCTGTCCAGCACAGGCAGATTCTCTTCTCTCCCCCCAAAACCAAGGCTGGCCCTGAGACTCCTGCTGACTAACAGAAGGTGGCAGCAGTGTGGAACTTGGGCTTGAGGCCTTAAGCACCTCCACTGCCCTCCTGGAGGTCCAATCCTGACTGTCAGGTGAACAAATCCAGGCTGGCTGCTAGGGGGCAACAGGCATGTGGCCCAGACATCCCTGTTACCTCAGCTGATGGCCCCACACAACCAGCTGCTGCCTACAAACACTCGAGTGGGCCCAGCCCAGTTCAGCAGGCTGGGAGAACTGCACCCGCCGTTTGAAGTCACAGTTTAGAATGGCTCGTTATATAGCAATAGCTAGAGAATGCAGCAGTGGTTAGTTTTTTTCCCCCTCTCCATTCCCACCTAGTGCTAAGTGGGAAGTACTGGTCAGGAGCAGGCCTGTCACACAGAGAAAAAGTAACAGCCAGGAGAAACAGAAGAAACTGCAGGTCAGCTAACCCCGAGGAAGCTAACAGACACATTGGGAAAGAAGGCAAGAGTAAGAGACGAGGGCAGCCCTATGCAATGAAAGTGGGGCAAGAATAGAAAAACGGATCAAGGCGCTCAAAGCCCCGGCACAACCGGGGTGGCCAGGAGGATGACCTTGCTGGGGAGCACGGTGAGTCAGCTCCATCCCCGGACAGGAGGAAGACAACTACAGGACTGGAGGGCGAGCCCCTCTAGGAAATTAGAGGAGCGTGCCTCCAAGTACACCTGTCCTGGCCAGGTCCCCGTTGCTTCTGCCTGCTGCACACACCACTAAGACCACCCAGGTCTCCCACCCCCACTCCCAAGAGACCCGTGGAGGTTGGAGAGTTGGGCTAGGGCCCAGAAGAAGGGGATGGGAGTGAGCACCCACCGTCAGCAGATGGACAGGGAGAGGAGGTTTGAGGGGCTTCAGAGACTTCCACTCCTGCTGGCTTGGGGGATGGGCCCGAGGCTTCTGCACTGCGGTTCCCAGGAGAGGGTCCGGCCGGGTCAGGTGGGCAGTCCTTGGCAGTATTATTTCCATCTGGCTGGGACAGCTTTCCCTGCAATGAACCTGGAGCCTGCCGGCCATGGTGTTTCAGTCTGGTGCCTGAGGAGAGGAGGGTCTGGGTCCCAGTGGTTGCTCTCCTCACCTTCCAGCCCCGGAGCCCTTGGGTGCGGAGCAGCCCCCGTCGCCGGCCTGGGAGGAGCCTCTTCTTGAGGCTCCGGATGGCCCGAGAATACAGCATGGCCCGGACCGCACACTCGGCTGCTGTCGGCTTTTGATCCGCTCCTGGCAAGGTGTGGCTCATCCGCTGCACTTCTGCCAGCTTCAATTTGTAGTATTTGTACTCCAGACTACTGTCATCAGACAAAAACCTACATAACAAAACAGGCACAGAAGGACACTGGTTAAGACACCACCACGTACCGAATCGATGCTACAATCCCATTTCTGCACACCCTTGCCTGCTGAGAGGCTCTGCTCCACGGACGACCTGGGTCCCCTCCTACCCGGAGTAACTGCAGGGCAATGGGAGCTCTAAGCCATCATTGGTCGGTTCTTCCTTGGGTTTCACCATCCCCAGAGACGAAGGTGCTCACAACACCTGGTAGTCTCGCAACACAGTCACTCTGCAGCTACAGAGACGCTGCTACTCTGTCGCTTGTGGGTGCCATTTTTGGGAGGTGACACACTTCAAAGGGCCCGGTGAGGTTGGGTACTCAGAGACCCTGGCTTCAACTGTACCACCGAAGCCATGGTGCCATGGCTGTGAAATCATGTGCCAGAGTCATAATGGGACAGAGGTGCCTGGGTGATTAAGTGTCTACCTTTGGCTTGGGTCATGATTCCAGGGTCCTGGGATTGAGCCCCACATCAGGCTCTCTGCTCAGCAGTGAGCCTGCTTCTCCCTCCCCCTAATGCTCCCCCTGCTTGTGCACGCTCTGTCAAATAAATAAAGAAAATCTTAAAAAAAAAAAAAAAGAAAGAGAAGGAGGTTGAGTCCCAAGTGCTTGACACAGAAAGATATTCACAATCTGGGCAGAGAAGACAGCAAGCTACAGAAGCACACCATCGACGTGGACCACATGAATCTGCTTTGTGTACACAGATCCACGTGCATTTGCTTTTCTCACATAGGTGGAAAAAATATAAAGCAAACTTAATTAGCCCCGGGGAAAGGATAGTAAGAGGCATGGAGGGGAACTTACACACTCTTTATTATCCACTTTAGCACCTTCTTTCATCTCTATTAATCTCTCCCTTCTGGGGTCTGGACTTTTCTTGCCATTTCCTTCTGGCCTCATGTGGTGAATACTTACAATTCACTCCATCTCTCACAAACCTGTCCCACACTGCACTTCCCGCTACAGACGGTTGCAGCTGCATTCAGGGTGCAGAGCGCCCCCTGCTGCTTCCTTCTGAAGAGTTTCTAATGTCAGTTCTCATTCCCCTTCACTCAAAAGTTATTTAGAAGGAAGTTTTATTTTGGTTGTTGGTAGTTTTGACTTACATGCGTTGTGTAATGTGGCCCATGTGATTTTCCTTTCCTGGGATGTGCTGAGAGTTTCTCTGGGACCTCACACATAACGGGAGCTCGTGAATGTTCAATTTCAGTTTGTGTTCAAGAAGAATGAATACTGTTTGGTGGGCAGGGCAACATTTCAGGTGGCCTTCAGACTGCCTGACATTAAGAGGCCGCTGACTAGGTGAGGGTTCCGATTACCAATGACAGAAGTTGACTGATACCGGCTGGCGGTGTGAAGCAGGCTGCTGGCAGCAGGGACGATGTGAAGAGCCCCTGGGGGTTAGCTCCATGCACAGCTCTCGCTGCTGCTATCTGCACAGGTTAAGGACCTTGGATCCACTGGCTGGATCCAAGGAACCACTGGCTGGAACCAAGGAAACAGGCCTCATGCTGGCTCTGTCGCTGCCCCAGACACTCTGCTGGGCCAACCACAGCATCCTGCCGGATGGCTCCCTAACAAGTCAGGGTTCCCACATAAAGGAACACTGATTAACAGAAATGGTCCGGTTCTCCTGTTAGACGCAGCCCCAGCAAGGGTACCCCTCACCCAGGGCAGAAAGCAGAGTCAGCACCCAGGTGACCCAGAGCCCCAGGATACAAGCCCCTTTCCCCTGGACAGTTCTGATGCCAAGTGCTGTCTGAGGATGTGAGTCACAAATCCATCTCTCCTAGTGGAACACAACATTACGAGCACAGAATATTCCCAAGCCAGCCTGCTGGGTTCAAATCCCAGCACAGTCACCTATTAGCCAAGAGATTTACTG
Organism: Ailurus styani; assembly: GCA_002007465.1. Classification (NCBI taxonomy): domain Eukaryota; kingdom Metazoa; phylum Chordata; class Mammalia; order Carnivora; family Ailuridae; genus Ailurus; species Ailurus styani. Next base: position 7,944,249 of record LNAC01000008.1, on the reverse strand, counting down.
AACTTTTCCATGCCTCAGATCCTCTATCTGTAAGAGGGATAGGTAGTAATAATAAACTACTTTGTCATGTTTTAAGGCTTGAATTACACAATTTTTGTTGTAAGGAAAATGCTTTATATACTGTGTGGCATTTATAAACTGCTCAACAAATATTAGCACATCTTTACCTGTTTATGCCCATTCACTGTGTTCTAAATATTCTGTTATTTGGATGACATCTACCCATGTCAGAGAATTATATTCAAGCCTCCTGCCATGATATAGATGGACCAGTTCCTCTTATATTTCTAAATATTGTTTATTTACACAGCTCTAAGCTATGTAGTTCAGGCATCAAGATTCCCAACTACTGGGGTGCCTGGCTGGCTCCATTGGTTAAGTGTCTGACTACTGGTTTCTGCTCAGGTCTTGATCTCAGGGTTTTGAGTTCAAGACCTGCACTGGGTTCCAGACTAGGTGTGGACACTTCTAGAAAAGAGAGAGAAGGGAAGAGAAGAGAAGAGAAAAAAGAAAAAAGAAAAGAAAAGGAAAGGAAAAAGATTCCCAACTGTTGTAGCTACATGATGACTGTGCCTGGTCAGTAGCCTGCTTTACCCCCTTTTATGCTTTTCTCTGTTTTGTCTGAAATGACTTTACATATCTCCTTTCTTTTTGATAGCATTTGCTTGGTATGTCATTTTTTTTTTGTTTTTTCCCCCATTCTCTGTGTTTTATTTACCTCTGAGAGGAAGCAATAGCTGGTACTTTTAAACCCAAGTCCCTGGTAAAGGTGGTGCCATTGTACTCTTATTTCCTATTTGCCCTCCTTTTGGATTTTTTTCCCTTCTTCTTTTTCATTGGGATGAATACACCTTCTTTTTGGCTTCATCCTCTACAGTAGTGTGGAAGTTACAAATCCCACTTTTTTTTGTTTGTTTATTTAAAGATTTTATTTATTTGACAGAGAGAGAGTGAGCACAGGTAGGCAGAGAGGCAGGCAGAGAGAGAGGGGAGGAAGCAGGCTCCCCGCTGAGCGGAGAGCCCGATTTGGGGCTCGATCCCAGGACCGATCCCAGGACCCTGAGATCATGACCTGAGCCAAAGACAGAGGCTTAACCCTGAGCCACCCAGGCGCCCCATAAATCCCACTTCTAAGTCTTTACTGGCTAATCAATATACATTTAAACTACTATTTTCTATGTTCAGAACTAGTCATTAGCTATATCCTCTTTTTTTTTTTTGTCAGAGAGAGACAGAGAGGGAGAGAGAGTGCACAAGCAGGGGGAACGGCAGGCAGAGGGAGAAGGAGGCTCCCTGCTGATCAAGGAGCCTGAATCGGGACTCAATCCTAGGACACTGGGATCATGACCTAAGCCAAAGGCAGACACTTCAACCAACTGAGCCACGCGGGTGTCCCTATATCCTCACTTTAAATAAGACAAGAACCTTAGTATCCACCTCTTTCCTGCTACTCATCACCTTATATATCTAGATTATCTGGGGTTTTAGGGACCGTTGCCCACCACCCCATCCCGGGCCAAGCATCAATTTGTTTAGATCCTGTATTTGCTTTGAGGCCCTTGGACAATCCTGCTGGGGCCAGCCAAGAGGGATTTGTGCCCACCTGCTTTTTCCCGAGTCTGTAAATATGCGGACATGGTGAGCTGTCCCTGGAGAGCATGACCCAGCAAGGGTCAGGGCCATCCCACTCCGAAGGGACAACTCAGAAGATTCTTTGACCTCTGCATATTGTACCCTTGGGACCATTCTATGGGCCTGCTGCTTTGCACTCTCTCTCATAGAGAATGGAGGATACCTTGCCAACTGGCACCCCACACAAGGAATCGAAGTTGCAAGGGGTGTATGCACTTCTGGGTGCAATGGAAGGCCCAGGCCGCCTCAGTGATAGGCAACGGCCCATTCTGTCCACAAGGCCCAGCTATGAACAAATCAGTGTTTGCTCCGCCTTGCAGGGAGGTGGTAATCTCAAATCTCTGCTGTACCTTGAAGGGTAGAGATTATGCAAAGCCTTCTTACACGTTTCCTAATGTCTGAACTTTTCATTTGTTAACTAAGAAAAAGAACCTAACACAGCACTGGAGCCTATCAAGAAGGTGGTCTTCTGATGAGTGACTGAGAGGAGAGGGAGCTAAATCCTCACTTATCTTCATAGGGCATCAACAGTGATGCCTAAAACTGACAGATCAAGGCTTATCATCCAGAGATAATTGTTAGAAGTAGCTTAAAATACCAAAAGAGACTGACTCCAAGGAGGAGAACTGGCATGGGAACTGGTCAAAGTGGAAACATTTTGCTTTTCTTAATTCAACTGATATTTTTGAAAAACTACACACATGTACTCCTTTAAGAATTCTAATGTACACACCAAAGTCCTAAGCTTACTAGTTTCTTATCATTCTTTCTTGGCACCACATCTTCTCCTCTGATACTCTCTGGTAATTCCTTCTGAAGGAGTTTTCGGAGAGTCAAGTCTGAGCTCAGCTCCCTAATCTTTTCTTCATCTGGGTCTATTCTAGCTAACCACTGAGATTTTTATTTCAACAATGAGACTTTTCATTTCCAGGATCTTTAACAGGTTCTTTTCAAAAACAAAAATCTCCTGTTTCATGGATACAATATACTATTATCCACCTAAAGCTGTTAATTACACATATATACTTTTAGACTATTTTCCTTATAGTAACACCATCTTCTCAGGTGTCAGCTCTATTTGAGTTTGGTGACTCTCCTTCATGATGATTTTCCTTAAATATTTGATTTCTAATTCAGTGCTTATTTCTGATTTTGTACCTCCCATAGGTACAACTCTGGCAATGATTCTGTCTGTTACCGCTGGCCATCAGTGACCATAAGCCTGGTTAATCATGATGCAGAGGTCCATGTCCTCAGTCTTCTCTGGGTCCTCTTTCCCTCCAGCCCAATCACCTGGAAATTGCCCTTAGGCCTTCCAAGTCTGGAGTACCTTACCCAAGAGTGTTTGGTCTCTGCTTTCACCTGTCAATCTGAGGTTATCTAGCTTCCTTCCTTCAGCATGCACACTGACTTGAGACCAAGAGCCTGGATGAGAATCTCAACTCTATCTTACTAGCTTTGCACTCTTTAGGTAAGAGGCCTCTTTGAGCCTCAAGTTTCCTATCTGTAAAATAAGGATGACAACATATCTGCCTCACAAGGTGTATGAGGATTCAGTGAGCCAGTGCTTAAATCAGAAAAGTGTCCAGAATAGTACCAAGTGCAGAGAATGCAAGAGTGTTTGATAATAAAGTTTTCAATAAATTATGATGAGACAATTTGCTTATTGGGCTTTTTTTTAAATTTTTAAGTTATATGCCCACCCCATTCTAAACATGAAAATAATCCAAATGAGTCTGAGAATTCTGTACAAGTAAAACCATAGAAGCTCCAACCCTCCTGCCTGGTGGATGCTGGTTAAGACCAAAACTCTAGTAATGTTACATGGAAATTTATGCCTTTCAAGCACTTTAAGCAATTACAACAGCAAGAATACTGAGTGCAGTATGGGTACAATATTGATCACACAAGACCTGAACAGACACTTAAAAAGATGAACTACAACCAGACGTACCATGAGAAAATGTATAATCTTTGTTAATTAACAAAGGAATACGAGGTAAAACATCACACTATGAAATTATCTTTAAGTTAAAACACAGGTGAGGGCACGGCACGCTTAGAGTCAAGGCAGGTGTCAACTGGGACAGATAAGCCACAGAAAATATCCTGATGATAAAGACTGATGTTTTCCATCAGGGGCAACTCCTGCCCCCAGTGGGGAGGGTCTGGGATGGAGAACTCTACTGGCATCCAGTCAGTGTAAGGAGGAAGGCCAAGGATGCTGCTAAATATCCTGCAAAGCCCAGGACAGTCCCCACCAGAGGATTATCCAGTCTCAAAGGTCAATCATGCTGCAGCTGAGAAAAAGCAACAGAGATCAAAGGCCTCTAAAGTTAACTTTCTCTTTAACCCAGCAATTTCACTCCTAGATATTACCCTAATCAATTGCCAGAAACATAAAAAGAAATAAATGGAAAACATTGTTCATCGTAATGGTATTTACAGTGAGGAAAAATTGGAAAGAATCCAAGAACTCGTCAACGGGCAATGATTGAATATGCTAGGGTACCTGTGTACAATGGAAGAGCATGCAACCGCTGCTAACAGGGACGGTGATGTTAGGCTTGAAACACAGGACACGATGAGAGGGAGAAGTGGTGGAGCTCTGAGTGATAGTATCTTTACCTTATTTCTTTTTTCTATTACCTTTTTCTAAAGGACATGTGCCACTTTTAGGACTTAAAAAGTTAGGGGGCACCTGGGTGGCTCAGCTGGTTGAGTGCCTGACTCTTGGTTTTGGCTCAGGTGACGACCTCGGGGTCCTAGAATCGAGCCCTGTGTCAGGCTCTGCTCTGCGCTCAGTGTGGAGCCTGCTGGAAACTGTCACCTAATCCCTCTCCTTCTGTTCCTCCCCTGCTCATGTGCGCTCTCTCTCAAATAATAAAATCTTTAAAAATAAATAAAATCTTTAAAAAAAAAGTTAAAGTATGAACATTTTCCACTTGTAGCAATCTAGAGGTAATCCTAAACACACAAGAAAATGGGATGTGCTGAGCCATTCACTGAAGCAGTTTGAAACAGTATGCAATCAAAATCATTCTGAAAGTGTAACCAGAGAGGGATAGCTAACTAAACTCCGGCCACCTCCTCTATGGACTAATAAACGCAGCTGTCTGAAAATGTTTATGAAAAATAAGGAATACAAGCATTTTCCTGTACTATCTAAAATGAGCAGGAAAAATACATACATAAGCCCCAAAAGAGCAGGATATATTATATCACAGTGAAATCACAGCCACATTAAACAAAAACCCAAACAGCCCACACTGGGCAGAGAGACCGGAAGCGAAAAAGCAAAACTGGCAGTAGATGCCAGTGGGCACACAGCAGGGGTTCCCTCTACTTTGTCTTGTTCCCGACTTCCTCTAATAAGCAAGTACTGTATTTATGCTGAAAACTTTAATTTTAAAAACTTGTTCCATTCATGTGAAGAGGCAATAAGGCAAAAGGAGAAGAGATTTTAACAAACAGCAGCAGTAAGTCACGCACAACTGCTGTGACACACCCCCTTTCTTCATGTACCCTCTGCGCTGGACACCATCAAGACACCAATTTTTGCTGTGTGTTCTATGGGAGGGATTCAGGGGGCCAACATTTAAAGACCTACCAGTAAGCAGGGTCCTCCTTGAGAAGAGCTCTCTCTTTCGGAGATAGGCTGCCTCCAACAACACGAGTGACCAGCTGGTCGATGATGTCCACCACCTTGTGGTCCGCTCGCTGGGGGACCGCTGGAACACACAAAAGGGCTTTTCTGAGAAACACACTAGACCACACGGGACCTGGGACGACCAGGACGGAGTCAGAGGCTTAGGATGGAATCTAAGCAGGCACAGGTGACCAAAATCCTCATTCAAGAGAAATCAGCATTGAAAAAAGGAAAGCAGCATGGTATTCTAAAAACCCAGACCCAAAATATCCTCCTGAAAGACAGAACAGCATAACCACTAAAAGAAAAAGTCACAAGCTTACAATGACTGTACAGAGCAATATATGCACATATTCTACAGAAGGAAATGCCATGTAGCAATTCTATTCTGCTTGTCAGGTATCACTTAACTGGAATGTTCACATTAAGTGAAAAACATAAAGATATAAAATGTGACTCTGTATAAAATACATAAAAAAAAAATCTAGATTATGATTCCCAATATGAAGGCGGGAAGAAAAGATACATAAATAAGGACATGTAGGAAAAAAAAGGAAACATGCCGGAATGTTAATAGATACCATAGGTAGATTTACCAGAGACTTCATTTTCTTTGTGCTTTATCTATAAAAAATAAATATGCATGTGTTTTATAATCAGAAAACATATATATAAATCTGCAAAGAAAAAATCCCTAATCAAAAAAGTCAGTGGCCCTAAGACAGGTGTTTACAGAAAATATTTGCTGAATATATAAAAAGAAAAACATTTCTTAAAGTGTAAATTTCCTTCACTATGAGGTGTGTTTTTTGTTTTTGTTTTTTAAGTAGGCTCCAAGCCCAGTGTGGACCCCAACAGGGGGCTTGAATTCAGGACCCTGAGATCAAGACCTGAGCTGAGATCAAAAGTCAGAGGTTTAACTGACTGAGCCACCTTAACATGAGTTTCATTTTACAACAGCCACTGGCAACACAGAAGAGCATCTGGCACTCAATTAATAAGACTGTTTCATTTTCGGATATTTGCTAGTTTTAATTGCACAGAATGGTCTGTTTATTTAGTCATTTGCACTCCTGAACTGGAGAGGTTTTCCAGTTTCTCCTGTCCTTGCTTAAGTCTGAGTTGCAGCTTTGAGCTTATTTTAAACCTCAGTGTGAACTCCTCACACCAGCTAAATGGATTCTTCAACTGTCATGCTATTGCAACTATTTTCCTTTTGTAATTGCTTCCTTTCCTTTCCCTTTTTTTTTAATCAGCTCTCATTTACAGAATTGCTAGTTTTACATGATCTTACCAAAAAACAAAAGGTTCAAAGTTGGAAGATTTGAAAAACAATGCAATTTGTGGATCACTGCAACCATCTCTCGAGAAGGTTGCCACAAGCAAGCATCCCAGCTTTGATCACACAAACCTTCTCCCCTGACCATATTTTATAGAGGGAAACTTAAAAAATAACAGTAGTGATAATCAAAACATTCAACTGAAGATGTCATCTCCACGTTTCTGGCAGTAATGGAAGCAGCGGCGGGGCAGTACCCCATGAGACAGGGAAGCTGGTGCCATCTACCTGCTGTCCAGACAGCCCAGGCTTGCAGACGTCAATTACAAGGAAACCCGACTCTGCTCAGCCTCAGAGGCCTCTAGTAAAAGGCAGCATGAGTCCCACATCAAGGGAAGGGTGAGATCATTTACGTTAGGTCAGTATCATGATGCAGCAAATGCTGTAGAAACACAGAAAAAGGCCTTTGATGATCCTGTAAAAGAATAGACTGTAGTGTTTTCAGTACAGCAAGAGTGTTGCTGCGGGTATATCTGCAGAGCAACAAAACCAGAAAATAGTGGTATGTGACTTTCAGTTACGGGTGTTTTTTTCCTCCTTCAAAGTTCTTTAGTATCATCGTTACACTGACTTTCCACTCCCCCACTAAGAGGGGTGTGGGGAGGAAGGGTCCTGCTTCAGTCCTGAGCCCACTTCTGGAAGGCTTCCTCTCCAGGAGGAGGTGTGGCTGCCCATCCATGGTGGGACCTACCCAGTGCCTGATGTAGTCAGGACTCCATAAGGGTGTAGAGGAGTAAAGAGATTCCGGGACAATCAAGGCCCCCCACTTGGCTGGGGCAATAGAAGCTGAACGCTGCCTTGTGGGTAAAGGGACTTTCTCCTGAGGTAAAGCGTGGGGGAAGTGCTTCCTCCCTCATTGGTCACCTGAGTACCACATATGTTCATGACCTCTGGGATGTCTGGGCTAGGAGAGCATCCATCCTTGGTGCTAAGAGGGAGAGAGAAGGGACACCAAACAGCCAAATGTTTATGTTACTATTACTTCTTCCCTTTATTTATTTATTTATTTATTTATTTATTTATTTATTTATTTATTTAAACTATTACCTCTTTCTTGGCCTTTCTGGAACCTCCACAAGGCTGACTCATTAACTGTAGGTTACCAGATGTACCTATCTGATCTATCGACTTCTATCCATTCTAGAAAAGCGAGTGGGTAGAAAAGTGCTTCCACTACCTGGGCTGACTGGCTAATCTCTGCTGGTCCCTCAACACAGCTCACACATGGCCTCCCAGCCTCCCCTGGGCTGGGGTCTCTCCCATCCTCTTAATCCTGGCAGAGGAGGAGCTGGGTTTTGTGACTTCTGTCCCTTAGGAGCCTAGGGGCTCCCCAGAGACAGTGCCCAGTGTTTACTTTCCCCTCTACTAATACCTTAGGGTGGGGGGAGGGAGGTGCTGTAACAAGGGGTTCTTAGCTTGGCTGCAGGATGGAACAAACCCCCAGAAAGCAGAAATAGAACTGTGCATAAAATTGTGTGCATTTTTCCCAGCAAGGGCCACAGCTTTTGATCAGATTCCCAAAGGAGTCTGTGACCCAGAAACGCCTAAGGACTTCTGTGGTAGACAGAAGGTTCCTAATATATGCTTACAGAATGAACAGCAGACACGCACACTGGCCAATATGAGCTTTCTACTAAAACTCTGAATGTTTCTAGTTGGCTAAAAAAACTGTGCAAAAATCTCAATAAAAATAAGAGACATTACAAGACAACATGAAAAACAAACTAATCACAATAAACAGGAACTTTCAGTGCTTTCCTTACCATCACTCAAAACACTCGGAGCCTTGGCCTGAACTTCAAGTTTGGTAGGAGGAACCACTTTCTCCTCCTCTTGGGCTGGCTCAGGTTCAGCTTTCTTGACCTGGAGTGGACACCCACTGCTGACCAGCCAGGCCTTCAGGTGATCGATGTATTCTCTCCCAAACAGAGTAGAGTCCTCAAAATTTGGAAATGCGGCAGGAGAGGGAGCTATATCTTGGAGGCCCACGGCTTCTAAGATTTTCTCTTGCCGGAAAGAAGAGGCCAAGGAGAAAGTCTGTCCCAAAAGGGCTAAAGATTTCCGGCAGAGAGAATTGGTGGTCTCCAGGGCAACAGCCAAGTCCAGGGGGTTACTAAGGGTCTTCATCTTGACACTCAGCTCATAGGCATTGCATGCCATGAGCAGGGGTGTGACACTCTTCAGGAGCCGGTCTTGAAGCCTCATGATGTACTTATCAAAGGGCTTTATGATTTCAAAAAAGCAATTTTTGGTCTTCACAGCACCTTTGTCTAAAAGCATGTTTAAAAACTCGTTATCAACTCTGGGTGTTTTCAAAGCAGAGTGCTTTAAAAATTTGATAGTAAAAAAGCAAAAATCTCTGTGCTCTGGTTTTAAGGAGCATTTGAACGAAGCAAGCATTTTAGCACAGGTTTCAGTTTCGAGTTCAAAGAGAGTCTGGAAAAGCTGAGAAAATTTAACATCATCTTTTATGGTGTGAAATCCTGCCCATTTGATTATTTCTATCCCAAATCTTGAAAAAACATCAGACTTATCAATGAGGTCAAAGTTCATTTTTCTTCTGGGGAGGCGAATATCCTTCAGATTGAGCCCCAAAGGGATCTGAGTGGGAAACTGGATATCTTCTGTCCCTGGGTTTGTCCCCAGGGTCACATCAGGACTTGAGGTGGTTTTCTGGATTTGGTTGGTGCCCTGAGTTTTGGGAGTAATACGATTTACAGTGGGTACTTTCTTCGTGCTCACACTTCTTAGTGTGACAAGTTTCCCAACTCCCCCTTTAGTTGGGAGCAGGCCCTGAGTCTCTCCCTTTCCTAAAAGGGCCCCTTCCTGGTCAACGATGTTTAGACCTCTGCCTCTGCCCTGGATTTGGGCACTGCTCCTGAGCACAGAGTCTGCCTCCCCTGGACGGTCTACGTCGTAATCCCGACTCTCTTTCTCCAAACACTCTTTCTCAATCAGCCTAGAGGAACTAAAGTCCCCCAGGAGTGCAGAAGGACCAAAATTATACTCCTGTGACCAAGGGGATTCTTGAGAAACAGGGTGGGCAAAATCTTGTTCCCAAGAGTCACGGAGTGCAAATTTCCAGTCCTGAGAACGGAAATGTCCCAATTTCCGGTGGCCAAAAACCTGGTCTCGGGAATCAGGGTGGGAAAATTCCAGATCCCGGCCACACTCTTTGCGAAAGTAGTTGTCTTCACTTACAGAAGGATTGCTTGATCTGAAGGAAGGTCCTGGAAATACATCACCTCGCAGGCTTTCTCTTCCAGTTTCTCGAGGGTGGGCTACAGATCCAGTCAAAGTATATCTGCTGTCACTAGGAATGTCATCATACATATCTGCTCTGGCTCTTGGGACTGTCCTTAGAAGATCTGAAATAAACAGTTCAAAGAGAAGCACAAAGGTAATTTAGACCAGAGGTCACAAAAAGGCAGTCCACACACCACCAGCCAGTAGGGGTCCTTTATTTGCCAGAATACATTTTAGAACTTTGTATTTGTTTCTAACATTTAAAATGTGGGTGGCTTTACTTAAAAAATTTGGACTTAAAACCTATCAAAACAGGAGACCTACAAGCACTGGCCCTGCACGTGCCTGGATGACAGTCCATAGAGGCTGGGCAGTAGTGCCTGGCACTGTCCGCCTTCCTGTCCAGGCGCTGCGGGCATCTGTTTTATAAGCCCTCTTTTAGACTCAGAGAAGGGTGTCTGGCCCCCAAATAACCTGGGCTTCTTTACTAGAACTGGAACACTTGTATATCTCTACATCTACCACACAGCAGATAGTTCCTCTGGCGGCTGCCCGCCCTCCCTGCCTCTGAGGAGAAAATGTTCGATTACAGTGCCACTAAGGCAGGAGCCATGGCTGACACTACACCCACCAGAGCCAACCAGAGCTGAGCATCTGACCCAAAGGTGGCAGACGGGCTCCCTTGCAAAGGTCCACTGGGCCAGCCAATCCTCTGAAAAAACAGAGAGACCAAAACAGGTACGAGAGAACGCAGAAGCTAAACAAGACATAGCAAGAGAGGCCACAATGAAAACTGAACAGTATGTATAGAAATGAGAAAAACAGAAACCTAAATTTGCATTTGCTTATTCACACATAAAGAAACTCTGTAAGAAGCCAGGAACACGGGAAAAGCAGGTCTCAGGGAGACTTTGCAGAGTAGTTTTCTAACTTTCTAGCTTATGAATCAGAATATTACCTAGTCAAGAAGTCAAGTAAAACAAAAGGGAGAGAGATGCCAGGAAGTAGTAATGGACCAAGAGACCACAAGAAGCTAAAGCTTTGTATAAACCCAAGTTTATTTGTTCAACCAGTACTTACTGAGCAACTACTGTATGTGGGTACTGTTCAGGCAATGGAGTTATATAGCAGGGAAAGGAGACAGCAAAGTTCCTACTCCCCTGGATTTTTCAGTTGAGGGAGCCAAACAATAAACGAAAATTCATCACATGTAAGAAAGTGTCAATAAGAAATATCAAGCAGACAGGAACAGGAAGAGGAGAGCCATTTTCGGACAGGCTGGTCAAATCGAGCTGCTCTGACAGCAACGTATCTGCGCAGCAGAGGCCTGGTGTAAGAACCCAGACTGTGCAGTTGTGGGGGAAGCCTTCCGGGCAGAGGGAGCATAAAGACAAAGCCCTGAGGTAAGACTAGCAAGGAACACGTATAGCCAGAATGGAAGAGAGGAACGAGGGGCAAAGTGGTAAGAAGGTGGCTCCTAAACTCTACTGCTTACTAGAGTCCTTTGGGATCCCCAGGCATCCTGATTTAATTAACTGGGATAGGGGTGTGGCCTGGGCATTAGGGTTTTTTAAAGGTCCCCAAGGAGTGTCTAGGTGGCTCAGTTGGTTGAGTCAGCTCATGATCTTAGGTTCATGAGATTGAGCTCCATGTCCACGCTCATTGCGGAGTCTGCTTTTCCCTCTCCTCCCCCTCTGCCCCTCCCCACACACATGTGCGTGCTCTCTAGCTTGCACGCGCTCTCTCTCTAAAACAAGTAAATAAATAAATAAAATCTTAAAGGGTCCCCAGATGATCCTAACAAGCAGCAAAGTTAAGGAACCACTATGCTAGAAGATATGAGTTCAGAATGGGGGTAACAAATCAAGTCAGGCCCTCAATGGGACTCCACAGTTTACTCTGAACAAGATGGAAAGTCATGAAGGGGTTCAGAGCAAAGGGGTGACTTCCCTGGCTAGTGTGGGGAATTGACCCAGCCGGGTACAAGAGCAGATACGGATGTTCCAAGCAAAAAGTCCACTGGGACAATCCAGGTATTGATGGCTATTGACGACACGGCTAGGGCAGTAGCATTAGGAAGAGTGGTGGCTGATGGAGTCTGCTGCACAATGGGATTTTCAGATGCCCTGTAAAGCAATACAGACTAGAACAGACACAGTGAAAGGCCAATTGATGGACCATGCAGCTAGCTCTGTGATAAAGTGGTGGTTCCGGAACCATCTAGCATCCTGCTGGTTTTCTAGTATAGCTCTCACCCCCCGTCTTTATTGAGAAGACTAAGATACATGTTAATGTTTGAGTCTCTACGTAAAAATAAACCAAGAATTAAATCTCCAGATACATACATGTGTATACATATATAAATAAATACACATATATAAATGTGCATACATGTATATGTCAATATGTAAATATTTAGGATTACATAAACGTATCATAGGGTGCCTGGGTGGCTCAGTGGGTTAAAGCCTCTGCCTTCGGCTCAGGTCATGATCTCAGGGTCCTGGGATCGAGGCCCGCATCGGGCTCCCTGCTCAGCGGGGAGCCTGCTTCCTCCTCTCTCTCTGCCTGCCTCTCTGCCTACTTGTGATCTGATCTCTCTCTCTCTGTGTCATATAAATAAATAAAATCTTTAAAAACAAACAACAACAACAAAAAAACGTATCATAGAAGAACTGAAGGATTCACAAAACACCACAGATATGGTTACCTCTGAGGGGTAAGGAAGCAGCTAAAGGCTTTTACATTATACTCCTAACTACCTTTTTTTTTTTTTTTTTTTGACAAAGAGCACACACACGTGCACACAAGCAGGGGGAGCAGCTGAGGGAAATGCAGGTTCCCCGCTGAGCAGAGCCCAATGTGGGATACCAGCACCCTGGGATCATGACCTGAGCCAAAGGCAGATGTTTAACTGAGCCACTCAGGCGCCCCATCCTCCTAACTACTTCTAAATTCTTCCAATCCCTTATAACGGGAATGTTTTTCTGTAGAAATACTCAAGCATTTTTAAAAATACAGAAGCTGAAGACAGCTTCTAGGCTTTGGTTTCTGCACATCCAAAGTACACAAGTTATCCCTGCCCCAAGGACTTAGACTCACTCGATCAACACTGAGGCAGTTTCAATAGAAACTGGCTCAGGGGCTGGTGCAGGAAGCAGCACAGACCCACAGGAAGACTGGAGGAGGCTGGCCCACCTCAAAAAAGGGAGTGCTCAGTGGGCCCAGGAGAGCAATCAAATCAACCTCAAAGACTGCAGGAGCCTCCTGAAGGAAGGCATGTGCAAGCCAGGTCTTAGTGCCATAGTGACTTAACCAGGCTGGCCTGGGCTGGAGAGGGATTCAAAGCACAAACAGGCAGCACAATGTCACTGAAACATGAGCACCAAAGGCAGGAGATGAGGGCTGGGAGCCTTAGGTGCCACGGTGAGGGGCCTCCCTGTCATCCTGCAAACTATGAGTGCACCATTTTTGATTCTGCTGGCGTGACATTTCAAAACTTTCCAAGGGGAATGTTTTCAGGCAAGGCCTACATTTGGCAACCTCCCACGCCCTCCTCTTGTACACACCACTATTACCTATTACCTGGTTGCTCCTGCACTTGTCTGAGGACGGAATCCCGAAATGGGGAGCCCCAAGAGTCCAAGCAGGGCCTTGGCCCAGCAAGGCTGGCATTAATAGATCTGTCAGGGAGGGCTGATTTGAGGGGAATAGAGCCAGAAGCTGAGAGACCGTTCAGGAGATTACTGCAGTAATCCAGGCGAGAACTAATAAGAGCTCAAATCTGGGCAGCGGTGGTGGGGATAGAGTCAGGAGACTGATTCGAGAACCCTTCTTTAGGTGGGGGAGGATGCCTGGGGCAGAGAAGATTCAGATAATAATACCACTTCTGCATAATGATTTCACAGGTTGACCAAGAGAAGACTTTATCTCCCCTTATCAAATAAGGGAGGATCCGAGGAGCTGACTAGTTTGCCCAAGGCACTGATATCCTCCTGCCCTGACCCTAAAAGAATGCCCAATAACTACCCTCCCCCCAAAGAAACCAAGCACTTTAATTCACCTTGAGCTTTAAACTGAAGAGCTTCACCTACGGCCTCACCACTGGGGTCCATGTGATATCGGTTAGCTTTTTCTTGCAATACAGCATCAAAAGTCTCCTGTGCAATTCGCCTAGCTGCCATGTTTCTCTGACCTGTAGTGAGAGGGGGAAAAAAAGACACTAAGAATGACAACTAACGCTCACACAGCCTGCTCAATTTCACCTAATCCTCAAAGTAATGAGACAGTAATTTATAATTCAACATGGGGCTTCAGAGGAAGACTGGATTATTTTAACGGGGCTTCTGCCCTCACGAAGCTCACAGGTGTGTTGGCTAGAAGGAGCAAAACAAACACTGTGATCTTAGACAATCTACCTTGCTTCTCTGAGTCCCATTTCCTCAGAATCCCTATCTGGTGGGGTTTACTGGAGAACTGCAGTAAAGCAACACACACAACTGAATGTAAGGGGGCAGGAAGCATAACATGGTGGTTAGGAGAGATGTGACCTTTCCCATTTCTATTTTCCTGTATCAATCACAGACACGCAAAGAGGCTCTGAGAACTGGCCTGCCCCCTGCGAACAGCCTCTCCACAAGTGAGTGGAGGAATCCCTGGCTAGTGACAGAGCTTGCTCTGTACCAGATACTCTTGGAGGAAACGGACTCTCACAGTTTCCTTTACTTCTTCCAACAACCCAGTGAAAAGCGGGTCCTGTTATGAATGACAGTTTAAAGAAAAAGAGAAAGACTCGGGCTAAGTGACCCACCCAAGGTCAGAGAGCCCAGACTGGAACCTGGAAAACAGGGCACTGGAATTGGGGACAAAGCCCTGAAGACTGACTAGAAAAAGAATGAGAAGCAACGCTGAGGAACCCAGTAGCTGCGTCCTTAACCAAAATATCCCTTCCATCTTGAAACCTCCAACCTCAACACCCAAACCTGCCCTTCCTTCGAGCCATTTCTTATAACCATCATCCCCTTTTTTCATCCTTAAGCCCTTTCCCTGGGGCGCCCCTTGTTCTCTGCTATCGAAGGGCAGGATATCCCCGTCAGGCGGCTCCGCATCAAATCAAGTGACCTAACCTCTTAGCGCCTCCGTTTCCCCATCTACGGAATGGGCAGCTAATGGTGGGGCGGCTGTTGGGATTGAACCAGGTAAAAAAAAATGGTAAAGAGCCCGATACAGCGGTCGGCCGCTGTAACACCCCTACGAACGGAGTCGCCCCGGGCTCGCGTGGAATGAATGAACGAATGAACCCTTTCGGGCGTGGCCCGCCTCCTACCGGCCTCCGACAACGAAGACAAGGGGGCGTCGGGCTCGGGAGGCCGAAGACCGCCCCCCAGGCCAACCCGGCGGGGACGCCGCCGACGCGCAGCCTGAGGGCCGAGCTCGCGGCGTCATCGCGGGGCCCCGGGGCCCCGGAGCGGAACCCGAGCCTCCCCACCCCGGGGCCCGCCCACCGACGACGCCCGGGCCCAGGCCTCACCCCGAACCCACCGCGCGCGGAGCCGCCCCCGCCGCCGCCTCAATCTCCTCACCCGCCGCCGCCGCCGCCGCCGCGCGAGGCGGGGACATGCAAATGAGCCAACGGTCTCCGCAGCGCCGCGCCGCGCAGGCGCAAGCTGCCGCCGAGCCCTGGTGCACAGGCGCAAGCGGCCGCCGCCAAGTCCTCTTGCGCAGGCGCGTTGCTCGCTTCTCAGGGCAGACGCTCCCGAGGCGAAAGATTAATTTGTTGAAAGCGGCGGCAACGGGAAGCGGCCGGGAAGAGGCAGCAAGGACGCCGCCGCTGCACACTTGTTGCCTCTCTCGGCTTTACCTGAGCTCGCGGTCACTCTTGATCACTCCGGGAGCGGTCCGTGGAGCTGAGGGAGGCCGAGGCGAGTTGGCGCCGGCGCGCCTGCGCCCGTACGGTGGCCGGAAGGGACCGAGGGGGTTCTGCCGGTGACAGTCGCGAGCCCCACCCTTTCCCCACGTGGCTGCGAAAACCGGGTGAGAAGCCGGGGCTGCGGAGTTCCCTCGCACGGGGAGGGGAGTGGGCGCCGCGGGGTCGGGCTGGTGACTGTGGCGCCGCCCTTGGGGACTTGGTTTTAGGGAATGACTCTTATAGAAGCCGCGGGGGGACAAAATCCCCGGTTTCCCTGGCCTCCGCTTTCTTTTCATTCATTTATTCATTCATTCATAACCTGTGTACTGAGTGCCTGCTGCGTGTCTGGCTCCATCCTGGGCAGCGGGGGGAAGGTGGTGAACAAAGTTGACTGAGACCCAGTTCTTTTCTTTTTTAAGATTTGATTTATTTATTTGACAGAGAGAGAGAGAGAGAGAAAGAGAGAGATCACAAGTAGGCAGAGAGGTAGGCAGAGAGAGAAGTGGGGAAGCAGGCTCCCTGCTGAGCAGAGAGCCCGATGTGGGGCTCCATCCAAGGACCCTGAGATCATGACCTGAGCCGAAGGCAGAGGCTTTAACCCACTGAGCCACCCAGGCGCCCTGGGACCCAGTTCTTGTGGAGATTAAATTTAATTGGGGAGGAAGCTAGACAGTAAAAGGAAATAAAATAAATGAACCTGTCACTCCAGGTAGATACAGTACTCTAAAAGGATGATGCGATAAGAGGGTGTGGCTGCTTTAACCAGAGTGGTTATTAAGAGTGTCCCTCTGCTGACTGGGAAGGATGAGAAAGGGTTGGGAAAGCGCAAGTGAGAAAGTCTAGGTAAGAGACCTAAGTAAGGTCCACATAGAGAAAGTGCTGGTAAGTAGACTGGATTTTGTTGAGAGGGTTGAGACATCAGTGCAGGATTTTGTGCAGTGAGGTCTCTGTGATTTCAAGTTTCTTCCTGCCTTCTGAGTGGAGAATAGAGGTACAGAGTTGTGACAGGGAGAAAGCTGGTGAGGCCACCCATAGGGAGGATTGTTCCTGAACCAGGGTGGTTTTATCAGGTGGAGGAAGATGATAGAGTCCCTGCCATGTCAGGGCACCGTTTTCTTGGTGAGTGGAACCCTGGGTTAGAAAGGGAAACTAGCTAGCTCTCTTTTGGGGTCTTACTAACTCCCTTTCTTTCCTCTAGCACACCTTGGACCCGTCATGGGGACTGGTAATGCTCTTTTCCCCCTTTCCTAACCTGGACTATTCCCAGGTGGCTCCCAGACGACCATTCCTAGGCACCATCTTTCTCATGAGCTCCAGATACATACTTTCATTCTGCCACTTAGCCCTGAGCCCGACCTAGGGGACCCCTGTAGGACTTGCTGTGGAGGTGGTCCCCGAGGCGGATATTGATCTCCCGAGCTCAGGACTGGGCAGAGGGAGGTTCATGGGGCAGGGAAGCCAAGGCCAGAGAGCACATACAGGTTCTAAGTGGTCAGGGAAGGCAACCAGGAGGAGGCAGCCTGGAAGAGCTAGCAGAAACTCTGCAGAGGGGGCACCAGTTGTTAAGCGTCTGCCTTCAGCTCAGGTCATGATCCCAGAGTCCTGGGATCGAGCCCTGCATTGGGCTCCCTGCTTGCCAGGATGCCTGCTTCTCTCTCTCCCACTCCCCCTGCTTGTGTTCCCTCTCTCATTGTGTCTCTCTCTGTCAAATAAATAACTAAAATCTTATTTAAAAAAAAAAGAAACTCTGCAGAGAACCTAGGTGGAGGGAAGGTGTTAATGAAGTAGGATGGCATGATGGCCAGTCCTCTTGCTGCTTGTGTGATCTCTGGCAGGTTCTTACCCTCTCTGAGCTTCAGATTCCTCATCCGTAAAGTAGGTGTAATTGATATTTACCTTTAGGACTGTGCCACTGTGACACTGTAGCCACTCACTGTTGACCCACTCACGTCTGAACCATAGCCAGGATGGTGGAAGCATCAGTTGGTGGCAGAGTCAGGAACAGAATCCCTCCAACAGCCCCAGCTGGGAAGTTCCTGCCCCTCGGAACTTGTCAGGAACACCCCCATACACATACCAGCCTCGGTGCCTCACTGAGAAGCTCTTTATTGAAACAAAATCCTTATTCTTTTCCCTCACCGTTGACCATGGAAATCCTTAGCAACCCCGAAAGGGATCCTTGTTCTTCTGGGGCAAAAAGAAGTAGGGGGGCTATCTGCAAGGGAGCAAGGTGGGGTATTTGGTGCCCTTATACTTCTCCCCCCAATTAAACTGGTTGAATTACTTCTAAGCAACAAAGGGAAGGAAGAATAGCTAGTGTTTATTGAGCTCTTACTCTGTGCCAAATCCTATTTAAGCACTTTATAGTGATTACATGCTTGAATTTTCACTACAGCCCTATGGTGTAGATTCTCTCTGTTTATCACCATGGCACACAAGAGAGAGCTGACCAACCATGAGGTTAGGTGGAGGGCCTGGGATTCAATTCGCCACTCCTGACCCCAGAGCCTGTCCTCCTCCTCTCCTAAAACATCTGCACAAACACAGATGGAATACTCACTTCCTGTGCCATCTCCAGAAAGAAGCGCAGGCTTGAATGGCCTGTTTCCCATACAGCCCAAGTCTGCCCTTGGATTTTTGCCACATTCCTCTCCCGCTGTCCTGGTACTCCCCGTGCCTTTGTTCCCCTAACATTTTCTGTGATGCACAATTCTGTAACAGATATGGGACCAGGAAAAATAATTGTTTTGAAAGACAGCCTTAGGACAATTGAGAAAGTTGATCATGGAGTGTATATTAGAAAATAGCAACGCAGCACCGTTAAATCTCCTGTGTTAAATTTTAGTTGCACGTTGAACGTTGGCGAGTGTCCTTTTCTTGGGAGATTCATGCTGATGTCTTTAGGAGGGAAGGATCTGATCCCTGGAGCATATTCTCACACGGCATATGTGTGTGCAGGAACACACACTCTCAGAGATTAACTTGGCAAAATGTTAACAACTGGTAAAGTCAGAATGAAATAGGTGTTCTTTGTACTATTGAAACTTTATTGTAAATTTAAAAAGTGGTGTATTTTAATGGAAACTTAATATTGCTGTAATAAACAAAGTAGACATAGTAAAAGAAGCAAAATGGAAAGAGTTGTTGGGGCACCTGGGTGGCTCAGTCATTAAGCGTCTGCCTTTGGCTGGGGTTATGATCCCAGGGTCCTGGGATCGAGGCCCTCGTTGGGCTCCCCGCTAGCGGGAAGCCTGCTACTCCCTCTCCCACTTCCCCTGCTTGTGTTTCCTCTCTCCCTGTGTCTCTCTCTATCAAAAATAAAACCTTTAAAAAAAAAAAAGAAGAAAGAAAAGAGTTGTTAACCCCTATTAGGCTCTGGGCCTGAGGCCTGTTTCCCTCTTTGTTGAAAAGAGAAAGTGGTAGGGGCACCTGGAGGGCTCAGTCGGTTAAGCAGTCCACTCTTGATCTCAGCTCAGGTCTTGATCTCAGGCTCGTGGGTTCAAGCCCCACATTGGCTCCACTCTGGGCATGGAGCCTACTTAAAATAAAAAATAAATAAAAAAGACACGTTCAGTGAGTGCTTCAGTCACACTAGCTGTATTTCAACTGCTAGAACCCACGTGGATGGCACAGATAGAGAATAGCCCATCTCTTCACAGAAAGTTCTATTGGATGTGTGGTCAGATTGGGTTTGAGGTTTGTTGTTTTTTTTTTTAAGATTTTATTTATTTATTTGACACAAAGCGAGAGCGAGACTACAAGTAGGCAGAGAGGCAGGCAGAGAGAGAGGAGGAAGCAGGCTCCCTGCTGAGCAGGGAGCCCAATGCGGGCCTCGATCCTAGGACCCTGAGATCATGACCTGAGCCGAAGGCAGAGAGGCTTTAACCCACTGAGCCACCCAGGCGCCCTGTGTTTGAGTTTTTAGCAAGATGACTTCACAGGTGCATTTCATTCTTGTCTGGAGGCAGGTGGTATTGGGTTTCTCTTCTGGTGTTGTGAAATCACACAGTGGACGAGGGTACCGTCCCCTCATTGTCATGTTCCCCATCAGTTTCGCTCCTCACGGTTTTGCAGCTTATGGGGACTGTCGTCTACATCTGCCCTGTTGTGGATAATTAGTTGGAATTCATCTACAAAACAGAACTTTTCCTCTTTATAACCTGGTAATTATGTGAGTGAAGTAGGATGAATGCTGTATTCTTTATTTGCCAGTTTTCAGCAAGGTGAGCAGGGTGTGTCTTAATACTATTACTAATGCACAGATTTTGATATCTATTGTGTTTTGTTTTAAAGATTTTATTTATTTATTTGACAGAGAGAGAGATTATAAGTAGGCAGAGAGGCAGGCAGAGAGAGGGGGAAGCAGGCTCCCTGCTGAGCAGAGAGCCCGATGTGGGGCTCGATCCCAGGACCCTGAGATCATGACCTGAGCTGAAGGCAGAGGCTTTAACCCACTGAGCCACCCAGGCGCCCCTTTGTTTTGTTTTTAGTGCTCACCTGTCACTGCTCACCTGTCACTTGGGACCATGGGCATCTCTTAGGGTTTGCCCCCAAGTCCTTTGACATGACCTTGATGGTTTCTAGAAGCTTCCTTGCTTTCTGGTCCGACAAGATGCTCCCGGCTCTGCTCCTCTGGCCTGTTTTCTTCTCAGTTGTAGAATTGGCCATTCCTCTGGGAGTTGTGTCTTCTTCTGTCTTCACCATTGGTGGTATTCAGGGTGTTCACTACTGCCATGGTAGTATTTCCTCTAGGCATTTTCATTTGATATCATTAGAGAAATTGGTTCTTTGTTTGCTTAAGAGAAAAATACATCCATGAGTTTGTACTGATAATTCCAGTTCCAATTTAGTTCTGAGTTTTTACTTTTTGCATTTTTTCGTATGTGCTAGAATCTTTTTTGTGCTAGGTCCTAATGAGATAAACATTATCACTTATTTGCTACATCCATAGTGGCTTCCAAATAACATTACTATTATCATTTCCAATAATATGATTACTGAAAACTGTTGAAGATTTCCTTTTACAGTTATTTCAGTCCTTATTGTACATCCCAGTAAAAATACATGGTTCTGTCACTGTACTTTTAAACTCCACATAGATATACTGTTAGATTCATGGGTTTCATTTTACTCTTGATTTTTAGGGATTGCTTTCATTTTTATTTTTATTTATATTGATTTATTTCTTTTCCTAATCACGTAAAGCCTTTACATGGGTTCTAAACTTAAAACCGTGAAACAAAGGGAGCACCTGGGTGGCTCAGTTGGCTAATCATCTACCTTCAGCTCAGGTCATGATCCTGGAGGCCTAGGATCAAGCCCCCACATCAAGCTCCCTTCTTGTGGGGAGTCTGCTTCTCATTTTTCCTCTCCCTCTGCCCCTCTCCCCCAGATTGTGTTTTATCTCTCTCTCTCTGTCTCAAGTAAATAAATACAATCTGAAAAACAAACAAACAAAAAACCCAACATGGGACTCCTGGGTGGCTCAGTTGGATAAGCATCTGCCTTCGGCTCAGGTCATGATACTGCTCAGCGAGGAGCCTGCTTCTCCCTCTGCCTGCCATTCCCCCGCTTGTTCTTTCTCTCTCTCTCTCTCTCTCTGAAAAATAAATAAATAAATAAGTAAGTAAATAAATAAAATCTTAAAAAAAAAAAAGCAATAACAATCATGAAACAAGGTACATTTGGAGAGAATAATCCAGCTTCTAGTCCTGTCCTCATCATTCTTTTCCCTACCTCCCCTTATGGTAATTATTTCTGTTAGTTTTTGGTTTAGCATTCCGTTTTATTTATTATTATTAATTTTTGTTTTAAAACTGTTGTTGGTGTAACAGCATACCATTGTAGGTAGTTTTATTACATAGTTACACATGAAATACCTAAACTTTATAATAAAATACCACATAGTTATCGTATTACATATTACAACAAATACTGCGTATCATAAATAACACATTATGTCAAATGTAGCATTATAACCATGTTATTTCATTATGATCATGTAACAACTCATAACCTGTAATATTGTTAAACTATTATTTTATCCTTTTTTTTTTAACTAGAAGGACCCATATTAACATTTTCTCTTTCTTAGATAAAATGTAAACTACCTGCCCTCTTCTGCACTTCTAGAAGCTCTGCCGATGCTGGGGTATCAGCCTTCCCTGTGACCCAGCTTGTAAGCATTTTTCCTGGGCGGTCCTAGGCTTTGGCCCTTGGTCGCTTTTCCCTAAGTGATAGCCAGGCTCACAGTTGTCCTCTTATCCTCATCAAAGCTTTCTTCCTGCCTTGATTTCTCAGTTTGAGAGTGTCTATCAGGCGGCACCTGCCGCCCCACGCTCAGGAGATGAAGATGGCCTCCAAGCGCATCACCCAGGAGACCTTCGATGCAGCCGTTCGTGAAAACATTGAAGAGTTTGAGATGGGGCCAGAAGAGGCACTAAAAGAGGCCGTGGAACAATTTGAATCACAAGGTAGGGCACTGTGGTTCCGTCCCAGCGCTGGTCTGGCTCTTTGCCTGAAAGTCACTTCCAGTCCCCAGCTCTTAACGTGCGAGAATGATTTCCCGCCATGGCTCTGTCTTGCCTGGCATGGCAGCCCTGGGCCCCGTCGCCCTGTGTGTGCTCTGCCCTGAGCAGACCGGCCACCTTCTCCCACTTTGTTCTTGTTCTCCCTCTCCTTGCCTTGACCTCATCTAAACATCTGCAGGGCTGAATCCTTCAAGGTGGGTCTCTTTTTTAATTGCCACTTCCTCAAAGAGGCTTTTCCTGGCTGCCTACCAAGAAACGGAGCCACCTGCCTCCCCGCCTCACCTACGGGGGAGAGTGGTTAAGAGACTATTTATAGTAGTGTGGGCAGGGTTAGGAGACCCTGCCAGCCACAGCAGAGACCTCCCCGGCCCCACAACAGGCCATGGCTGGGGTTGGGGAGTCACCTGGCAGAGGCAGGGAGCTGGGAATAAATACCCCACCCTCCCACTCCTGATCTGAAGTCCTATTCCCCATTAGCCAAACCCAGTCAGACTCAAGAGGGCAAGGGAGCTCAGGGCGTCCACCCTCAGATGTCAGAGGCTGGTATCCCTGGCACAGAGCGGGATATATGCTGGCCAGGGACTGGAGCAGTACCCACATGTGTCTTGTGCAGTGCAGGCTTCCCGAGGGGGTGCCAGGGAGGGGTGAGGGTGCAGCCAGGGTGAAGAATAATGGGATCCCCAAGGGAGAAGGCTATGGGGTCCCCTCCCCTCTTAGCCCATCAAGTAGAATGTGTCCCTTACTGCGATGATGAGCTGCAGCCTCACTACTGCTCTGCTCCCATTGGTTGGACAGGGCCAAGGGGCAAAGACCTCCCCCCCATATCCTATATCCCTTGTATGAATGTGGCTGCTGGGCCCTGGTAGGGAGGGGTTGGGGTGGGGAACTGGCCTCCCCAAAGGCCTCCGGAGTGGGGTGGTCCCTGAAGAAGGGACATGAGGTATGTTCTGGCAGGCCTGTGGAGATGATGGCTGTCACTTGTTTCCCGAACACCACCCTTCCCTCCCCTGCAGGGGTTGATCTGAGCAACATTATAAAGCTGGCACCCAAAGTCTCTGCAGATGGACCCCAGGAACCTCCACATGACATCCTGCAGGTAGGAAGGGGTGGCCCATGTGGGCATGGCTGACCTTACACATGTGGGTCCACGCACATCACCGTCTAACTGTCTGTTAGGGGCACCTTTCTGCTGGTTCCTAGATGACAGACACAGGTTCTGAAGGGCAGGCACCCAGCGTGTACGTGGGAGCCTGAGCTTGCAGCTGGGGCTCTCTGGGTCCACATTTGAAGGTCCTTTTGGGATGGACGATGCTCAGGTTGTCCCCAGCGTTGGCAGCCTTGGGGCAGAGGGCACCATGGAGGAGCCTTTCAGGAGGACCCTCCCAACCGCTAAGTTTGCTCAGAGATGAATAGGAATTACAGCAAGAGCGTGGGATCACGGGAAGGCTACCACCTGTGGAGCACTGACTATTCTCCAGCACATTATGTAGCCTGCCCCTTTAGCACTAAATCTGGCCTGTGAGGTCGGTGTTGTCATCCCCCCTGACTTACTGATGGGGAAACAGAGGCCCAGGGCCTACCCTCACTCTCCACCACACAAACAAGGAAGGAGGTCACAGAGATTAAATGCCATCCTTAAGGTCACCCATTAGACAATGATAAGCTGTTGGTAAAAAAGGCAAAAGGCTGTAATGTTTATTGAGAACCGACTGTGGAGTCAGTTCTGTGCAAGGTGCTTTCTTTGTGCTATCTCCATTGTTCTCCCAAAGACCCCCGCAAGGTGGGGATTTCTATCCCCATTTTAGAGATGGGCAATCCAAAGAGCAAAAAATGATTTACCTGACAGCAAGAGAGTATAGTGATAAAAGAGGAAGTTGGAGAACACAGCCCTGGGTATGAACCCAGCTCTGCCAAGGCAAGGCATTTACTTCTCTCTGCTCTCAGGGTCCTCACCATCTCCTGCCTCACAGAGATTTTGAGAAAATTGCCTCGTTGTTTGGACTTATTTGCTAGTAAGAAATGAGTTTGTTGTCTTGGCAATTTTTTATTGGGTTTTTTATCTTGTTCTTACTGATTTGTAGATGCCCTCTACCTACGAAGGGTCTCAGTGACAATAGTCTCTAATAATCACTGAGCACTTCTTAAGTGCTCAGCATCGTGCTTAATCCTTAAAACATATTACCTCAATCTGTTGTTAGCCCATTTTGCTGATCAGGAATCTGAGGCTTCCTAAAGATAAATGACTCACTTGTGGTCACAGCCAGTGAAGGGCAGACCCAGACCCAGGTCCCTTTCCCAGGGAAATCGGGGGGAACAGCTCTGTTGTTTTCTACCAGCAGTACAGAAAACTCTTTTTGTTTACAACCTTCACTTTCACTTTTTTATTCTTCTTAATTCAACTTTTAAATTTTATTTTTCATTGCTGAAGAAGAATGTGAACATTTTCTTGGCATAAGAGATTCAAGCAACACTCAAGCATTTATAACAAAATCTGAAAGTCCCCGTCCCCGTCTCTTCCACCAAGCCCCTCCTCTCCCTTCCCATGTGGGAGGCACCACACGCATTGGGTTTCATATCCTTCCAGCCTTCTTCTCACCTTGCAATTGAACCAGCCCCTTCTCTTGCCACGGCAGCAGTGACCTCTGCTGCTGTGGCTCCGATGCATGAAAAATGTGTATCTGTGGGAGAAAAATTGAACTCTGCTGATACCTTTTGAAATGAGTCTACCAGAGTCAGGAAGTTGGTCACAGACAGACTTGCAGAAACAAAACCACCAAGTCTTGGACTACTCTAAGGAGAAAATGAGCTGGGCTGGTTTTATATGCGTGGAGTGTCAGAATCCAAGCCGTCACCCACAGAGAGGATGACGCCCCGGGTTGGTGGACAAAGCCCCCATCACCATGCCCAGGTGTCACAGGCAGGGCATGGCTGACTGCCACCTTCACTTCAGTGACTGTCCTGTCCTCAGCCACCTGCAGGGTCTGGGGTCTCTGGCAGTACTTAGGGGCTGTGAAGACCACCCTCTTAGCCAGCCAGCGCAGAGACTCACCTTCCAATGCCATCCGGGACAAGAGGAGAGTCCCCACAACTGGATGGAGACTGGTGCAACTTGCGGCCAGTATCTTTTCCTCTTTCTCCTGAATGAACCCTGAGTGTCGTAACTCCACCTCTGTGCATCTTACTGGCACTTGGGCCGCAGCTTTTCAGGTTTCTTGCCAGGTTCCCTGTTCAAATGCTCCGTCCTCTGTTTTGGGTTTGTGGTAAAATATAACACGAAGTCACCATCTTCATCATTTCTAAGCGTACAGTTCAGTGACACAAGGTATTCACACTGTAGTGCAACCATCCCCCACCATCCATTTCCAGGACTTTCTCATCTTCCCAAACTGAAACTCTGTCCCCATTAAACACTAACTTCCGGGCGCCTGGCTGGCTCAGTGGGTTAAAGCCTCTGCCTTCGGCTCAGGTCATGATCTCAGGGTCCTGGGATCGAGGCCCACATCGGGCTCTCTGCTCGGCGGGGAGCCTGCTTCCTCCTCTCTCTCTGCCTGCCTCTCAGCCTACTTGTGATCTCTCTCCCTCTGTCAATAAATAAATTAAATCTTTAAAAAAATAAAAATAAAAAATAAAACAAACACTAACTTCCTGCCCCCCCCCCCAGTCCCTGTCCCACAGTGTTCTCCTTCCCGCCCCTCTGAATGTGACTCCTCTCGGGACTCTTCTAAGTGCACTCACAGAGTTTGTCCTTTCGGGACTGGCTTCTTTCACTCAGCGTAATGTCCTCAGGGTTCTTCCATGTTGGAGCCTGGGTCAGAATTTTGTTCCTTGTGGCTGAATACTGTTCCATCGTGGGGATGGACCACATTCTGTGCATCCATTCATCTGTGGGTGGAAAGTTGGGTTGCTCCTAGCTTTTGTCTACTAGGATTAATGCTGCTGTGAACACAGATACACAGACATCTCTTTAAGAATGCTTTCAGTTCTTGTGTATCCTTGGAAGTGGGATTGCTGGATCACGTGGTAATTCTCTATTTACTTTTTCAAGCATTTCCCTAACCACCAGCGATGTGGACCATCATTTTGTCTGCCTAGTGGCCACCAGTGTATTTTCTTTGGCGAATGTCCATTCAAGGCACATTCTCTGCTTTTAGCCTATTAATATTCTGTGTCATTGCAACATCCACTCAGTTAAGTCCAGCTCAGGGACAGTGAGCCAACTGGCATCCTTGCTGTTCAGAGCAGTGGTGGCCAAATCCCAGCCCTCTGGGTTGGGTTGATGGCGTCTGTAGAGTTGCCCTCCCTGGGGGCAGGGACCAGTGATTTCTTAAGTCCCGGGAGGCTCAGGTTTATCTTGGGCTCATTGCTGAGGCAGATCGGGAGGTCATGGAATTGAATGGCAGCTAGACTTGGATGCTCTTTCCAAATTGTTTTCTCTCATTATTACTGTTGTCCCCCAAGGGCTTTGAGTTGAATTTGGGTAAATCAACAATGTGTATGGTGTGGTTTCATTTGGCAGATAAATATTTGTGGAGTGAATGAGAGAGACAAACAGGAGACATCTGGTATGGGCCGGTCTGGCAAAGGTAACTTTCACCTTCCTTGGAGAGGTGGCCACTGGAGGGTATATCGGTTGGTTATCGTTGCATAGTAAGCAGCCCAGAACAATGACCATTTTCTTGTTCCTTATGGTTTGAGCTCAGCCAGATGGTTCCATGGGTCTTGCTCGGAGCCTCTTGAAGTGGCAGCTAGGGCTGGAGCATTGACTGTGCCTGCACTCACGTGTGTGGCGCCATGCAGGGACCCTTAGATAGCTGGGTCTCTCCGTCTCTGTGTGGCCTCTGAAGCTCGAAGCTCCTAAAAGCCCAAGTGTGGAAGCTACCACGGCTGGACTGCATTTCCGCCACAGGCCTAGGTCCCAGGAGGGGGAATCTCACAGGGCGTGCAACACTGTCGCTGTAGAACCTCTTTGGGCTGAGCTGACACTGAAGTGTCTCCCGTGTCCTCCAGGCCCTGGATGACCTGCAGGAGTCCGTGGCCCGCTCTCGCCCCCAGGAAGTGTCCACGCACCTCACCCGCTTTCTTGAGCAGTGCAAGCAGCACAAGGCTAGCCGCTTCCTGGCAGCCCAGAAGGGGGCCTACCCCATCCTTCTCGCCGCCTGGAAGCTTGCTGTAGCAAGTGACCAGGGCCTCCTGCTCCAGGCCCTCAACGCCCTGTCAGCCCTGACTGATGGCCAGCCTGATCTCCTAGACACCCAGGGCCTGCAGCTGCTGGTGGTCACACTGGCCCAGAATGCTGATGCGGCCGATCTAACATGTTCTGGCATCCGCTGTGTGTGCCACGCCAGCCTGAAGCACGAGCAGAATCGGCAGAGCCTGGTGAAGGCCGGTGTGCTGCCCCTGCTGACGGGTGCTATCGCCCGGCATGGTCACTGCGCTGATGTGGTCAGGGAGGCTTGCTGGGCCCTCCGAGTCATGACCTTCGACGATGACATCCGTGTGCCCTTTGGTCATGCCCACGACCATGCTAAGATGATTGTGCTGGAGAATGGAGGCTTGAAGGTGCTCATTGAGGCCGCCAAAGGTAGGAACAAGTGTGAGAATGAGAGTTGGGTTTTAAGACTGCTTCAGGCATGGCTGGCTCCAGGCTCCACTTGCCTCTTTTGGCTTTCTGCCACCCACATGACAGCCCTGGTGGAATAGTTCCTTACTCTTGGTTGCTCTAGGAGAGTTCCAAGCCAGAGCTCATTGGCCAAGACCAGATCTTATACCCATCTCTGGAGCTATTTGAGGAAGAGGCTTGGCTCTGTCCACCCACACAGACTGAGAACGTGTGAAAAGGGGAGCTTTTTTGTCCCCAAAGGGACAAATAAGGATGTTTCCCAAAGATGGGGGAGTGTGGCTGGTCCCCAGTGGAGGTTTACAGTTTGGTTCATACTTAGCCTCAAATTGTTGCACACATACATGTTCCTGACTGGGATGACCAAGGCAAGCTAGCCATAGTAGATCACAGCGCTCATGTTCAGACCCTAAACTCCCTGTCCCCTGTCCACTGTACCCATCAGAAAAGGCTTGACTGTGGTCTGGTGCACAGAAGGTGCCAGAAGAATGAGTTCTTCCCAGCTTGCCTGTGGCTGTGGCCCTATAGCTAGGCTTGTTTATGTGACTCTGGCTGTCTTCTGGAGAGGCAAGCCTACTACCTCAGTCTCGTACTTTTGGAGAGGGTGAAGACAGGTCCAGCCATCTGTGAAGTCAAGCTCCTTTCCTGAGGGGGAGTTTACATCTCTCGTTTGTTGACAGGAGCTCCTATCAGTCAGGGTTCTACCAGAGAAGCAGAACCTGTGTGTGTGTGTGTGTGTGTGTGTGTGTGTGTGTGTGTTTTTCAAGGAATTGGCTCGTGTGGCCGAGGGGCTGGTGAGTCTTAAATCCACGGAGCAGGCGTGGGCAGGAGCCAACACTACAGTCCTCCAGTGAGCTTCTTCCTCTTCAGGAAGACCTGTTTCTCTCTTAAGGCGTTGAGCTGACTGGATGTGGCCCACTTAGACCATCAGGGGTCATCTTGAAGTCAGCTGATCACAGATGTCACCACATCTAGAGAATACTTCCACCCAGATTAGTGCTCACGGCATTGCAGGGGGGCTGCGCCCTGACCAGGGAGACATACCAGCTCACTGTCACAGAGCTCTGTATAAATTAGGGCTGTCTGTCCATCCCCCACCCTTCCACCCCCTACCGCTCCCCCCATGTGAGCCTCAGTGCAGGCCTCTCCTCCCTGGGGCCTCTGAGCTTTGTCTTTGGCATCTGTATTCAATTTTACCCAGGTCAACTCTATCCATATGTCCCTCTACAGTTTCTGGGTTTCCCGTTGCACTTAGAAAGGTCATTCCCACCCCAAGAACATAAAAATAGTCTTGGATGTTTTATTATAGCACTATTATGGTTTTCTTTTTTTAGTTGAGATCATCAGTTGGTCTGGAATTTATCTGGGACACGGTGTGGGGGAGGGTGAGGTCGTGTGTCTTGTCCTGCGGCCAGCAGGGGGCACTGCAGGCCCAGTGGCCCTGGTGTTCAGTGGGGCTCTCCTGGTGCCTGTGGCCGCCCTGTCTGGCAGAAGGGCCCCACTGGTTCCAAGCCGGGACTGGTTCTCCCCCTGTCCTCGCCCCCAGTGGTTCCTTTCTCTCCCTCTCCGCAGCGTTCTCTGACAACCCCAGTGTCCTGAGTGAGCTCTGCAGCACCCTATCCCGCCTGGCCGTCCGCAACGAATTCTGCCAGGAGGTCGTCGACCTTGGGGGCCTCGATGTCCTGGTGACCCTACTGGCCAACTGCAGCAACCACCAGGTGGGCGTCCAAGCCGTCTTGGGGTGTGAAGCGCCCTCACTTGGATTTCGATTTGTCATTTCTCTTGATGCCACAGGAAAGTTCCCGACATCCCAGTGAACTCTGCCCCTTGAGCCCTAGCCACCCAGACAAGCCTAAATCAGAACACACTGGCCCTGTTTGCTGACCCTGGAAGCAAAGTGCAGTTTTCACTTTTCATTGACCCCAGGGCAGGAAGCAAAGTTTTGAGGGAAAACAAACCCACCCACCCTCTGTTACTGTGCTTTAACACCTTTGTATTTTCTACCAGCAGTGGGAGGAATGTGAGTGGGTGTTGGCAGGGCCTGGCCCAGCCCCAGCTCAGGAGTGTGATGCTTGAGTGAGGCAAATCCTTAGTGCCTCGGTTTCCCCCATCCATAAAATGGGGCGGGGACCCTTACTCATTATTCTTTCATTTAGCAGCCACTTAATTCCCTTTCTACATGCCTGACCTAGGGCGGCAGTACCTCCCTGTCTGTGGCAGCAAAGGTCCTGTTGCCCCAGCCCTTGCTGGTGACATCAGTCAGTCTCCTTCTGTGCACGTGGCACAAAGCTGAATTTGAACCAGCTGAAGCACATGAGGGAATGCATTTTGTTTGTACTCCTGGACAGCCAGGCAGGGGGTGGAGGCTTGGTTTGCCTCTCAGTGCTTTCTCTTTTATGGCTCTGCCCCTCACCGGGGTGGTAGGCAGTCCCAGCAGCATCTGGTCAGCTGTCCTCAGCTCAGGACCTGGGGACTCAGCTGTGGCCCGGGGACCCTGTGCTTTGACTCACGCCCCCTCTGTGCATGAGGGGTGGGTGTCGAGGTTGTCCAGATGCCTGGGATGGGCACAGGTGGACTAATTCACAGGGTCCACCTCCCCGAGCCTCCCCGCGTGCCCCAGGGTGGCCCCACCTGCTGTCCGGACAGTGGAACAACAGACCCCCCCCCTCAGGACCCACTCCCACCTCCCACACCAGCAACCAAGCACTTAGTGTCTGGCGCAGCACAGGAGGTGGAGCTGGCCAGAGCCGACCCCCACCTTGCCCTCCCTGTAGGACGTTGTGAAGCAAGTGTTGAGTGCCCTGCGGGCCATCGCAGGCAACGATGATGTGAAGGACGCCATTGTCCGAGCTGGCGGGACAGAGTCCATCGTGGCCGCCATGACCCAGCACCTGGCCAGCCCCCAGGTACCTACCCCGGGCAGGGGGCGCACCAGGTGGGGCACAGTGGCTGGAGTCCCAGGTCGGTGTCTGGGTTCGCCTGCGGCTCTTCCCCATGTCCTCGAGCAGAGCTGGGGCTGGGGTGGGACCCGCGAGAGGCCTTGGTTGAGACCGTCCCCCCTAAGAGCGTGGTTGAGGTTTTTATCATCCCTGTTATCACTGATCTGGTACGCGCTCGGGCTGGCCGCGGTCTCCAGGGGAAATTGCAGGGCACTCACCTGGGGAATTAACAGTGGCGGCCACGGCGGGCGCTCTGGGTGATGGGCGTTTGACTGTCTCTGCTGTCCCCGTGACCCCCACAGGTATGCGAGCAGAGCTGTGCAGCCCTGTGCATCCTGGCCCTGCGAAAGCCGGAGAACAGCCGGGTCATCATGGAGGGCGGTGGCGCCCTGGTGGCACTGCGGGCCATGAAGGCGCACCCAGGAGAGGCCGGAGTGCAGGTGGGCTTGGGGGCAGGAGGGCGGGGCACACGCAGGCCCTCCCTGTCCCTGTCCCCATCCCCAGCCCAGTTCTCTCCAAGTTTTCTACCTTCCCAGCTCCCGAAGGGATCTACTTCCCATCCTTGAAGAGGGACCCGATTCTGCCCACGGCTGTCTTCCTGTTCCTTTGCTCTTCCAGCATTGAGCTTTTCCTCTCCTAACAGTTCCTTCAGAGGGATAGGAAGAGGAGGAGGAGATGGGAGGAGAGCAGGTGGGGATCTTCTGGGACTTTGGGAAGATTCCCTGCCATCCATGGGCTGCTCCTTCGTGTTCAGCACGTGGGACCCATAGTCCCTATCTTACTGGGGAGTCAGTGAAGCTGAGCAGTAGATGGGGCTGCATGCACCCCTGCCTGAAACCCACACGCTTCCTTGTAGTTTCCAGGGCTCTCCCTGCCTCCCCCACTCCCACCTCGAGCACCCTCCCAGCTCGGGGGCCTCCTTATTGGTCCTCAAACATACCAGGCTCTGTCCCACTATAGGTCTTTGCTGCCGATGGTGTCTCCTCGGGAACACTGTGCCCTTGGCTCACCAGTTACCTTGCCCACTCCTCACCACCCTGTCTGGGCAGCCCCTCACAGCTCACTACTTCTCTTCTAGTCTCCCAATGGTGGGGTGCTTTGTGGCACCCACACATAGCAGATAAGCAGGGCACAGATGTTGATGAACATGTGATGATGTAATTGGCAGGTAGGCCCTGTGCACAACCCCCTCTTCCTACTGTCTCTCTGCCCTCCTTTCCTGGGGCCCCTGCCCAGGCTCTTGCCAGCTACAGGGGAATCTTGCTCTGACACTGAGGGTCCCACACCTGAGGGATCAGCCGTACCTGCCAAGCATTTAACTGCCCTGAGCTTCCGTTTCCTCACCTGGGAGATGGGGGAATTAGCCCTGCTTCCCAGGGCGACTGAGAGGATAAAGTGGAGAGATGAATCTAGCCTGATGAGTCACATACCGTAGGCACCTACTGTATGTTGACTGTGGTCACCTTTGCCCCTTTATGTTATGATGAGGGCCCTGAGGTCAGAGTGGACCCCACCCACTGGCGTACTGCCACTCACCTTCAGTTCTCCCTCCCAGAAACAGGCCTGCATGCTGATCCGTAACCTGGTGGCCCGCAGCCAGGCCTTCTCGCAGCCCATCCTGGACTTGGGGGCCGAGGCACTCATCTTGCAGGCCCGAGCTGCCCACCGTGACTGCGAGGACGTGGCCAAAGCTGCCCTGCGGGACCTTGGCTGCCGTGTGGAGCTGCGAGAGCTGTGGACTGGCCAGAAGGGCAACCTGGCGCCGTGACCTCAGTCTCAGTCTGGGCCATGGCTCTGGGTGAGTTATGTGACTCAGGATCAGGGAGGAGATCCATGTCCTGCCACTCTACTCCCTGGATTCCTCCCCCATTCAGTGAGAGGTGTTTTCTGATGGGTACCAGGTATAGGCTGGGGTGGGAAGGGAGCACCAGTGAAGCGTCTACACAGCAGAGAGCAGCCCCTGGGTCCTGGCCTCCCTTCGTCTTGTTCTCCAGGCCAGCTGACAGCACCGACGTTACCTGTCCTGCCCTCCCACCCCCACCCTGTGCCCTTTCCTACCAGAAGGGGCTCCTCAGTATTGCTTGGGGGCGAAGTGCTAACTGAAATGTGGGAGCCACACTGGCCCGTCTCACAGGAGGATGGGGACCCCACTTCGGCTCCTTCAAGTCTGTTTTCTCCCCTGCTCGTCTCTCACTTGTAATAAGGTTTGTAGGTGCCTTGCTCTGCTGGACAGAGGGCAGGGACCAAGCTATTCTGCCTCCAGGGCTCCCAGGCCCGCCAGTACTGCCCAATAATAAAGGACTCTGTTAGTTAACATTGGAGGGATCTCTTTCGTAGCGCGATGGAGTGTGGGTGCTGCCTCCAGTGACCTCAGGGAATGGGAGAGGGGCAGACATCTGGGGAGGCCATGGGGTCGCTGAAGAAAGCAAAGGGATTTTGAGAACAGCCTGGGGTATGTGGTTCATGGGGGGTCTCGGCCCCAAGGCCACTGTTTCTGATTATGTCTCACTCAGCTCTGTGGCCTTGAGCTAGCGACATAATCTCTCTGAGCCTTGATTTGATGCTCTGTTAAATGGGGCAGGGGGTGGGGTGGGAACAGAGTCCCCTCTGCAGGGTGTGCAAGCAGAGCTGGGCATATGGGAGGCACCCGATTGTCTTAGCTTCACCACCTCAGTCACCCTAGAAGGACTGTCCTGTACTCGTCCGCCCGGCTGCTTGAGGTCGCTGCTTGCTGGGTGGCTTGGGCAGTCTGCCTTCCTTCTTTGAGCCTCAGTTTCCCCATCTATAGTGTGGACATCACTGTTGCTGCCCCAAATACCCACTGTACCTCCACAGTGTTCTGGGGGTCCCCAGGCAGCTGTGGCTGCCAAACCCCAGCGTTCCTCTGCATTTACACTTGGGGGTCACCTGGCATCTTGTGTTTCCCATGTGGCCCAGTCTGGGGTGGTTAACTTCAAGAGCTCTGGTGGGCTCCAGACGCGGCCCCTGACTCTCTTGGAACACTCAGCCTGCTGCTTGTCATTCATCTCCCCTAGCTTGAGGAGGGCCTGAATCTGGTCTTTCATGTCAGCTCAAGCCCTTTCCTAGAAGGCTCCTGGTTTCCGTGGCTGATGGGAATAGCTGGCGGGGGCGGGGGGAGGGTGGTGTCACCCTGGTCCTAACTCCCCTTGGTGGCAAACTGTTCCCCATTCCTGGCTGGGAGGGCCCTGCCAGCGCCGGGGGGCTGACATGAACCTCTGACCCGATCAACTCACCCTGACTCCCTGAATGGGAACGCACCCAGCATGTAGAAGGATCTTGCACCTGCTCCAGACTGCCCTGCCTTGACTTCTGCCACCCGCATGACCTTGGGGCAATCTGCAGGCCCTGTGAGCCTCATGTGTCATCATCTGTCTCATGGGAGGTGGGCAATGCCAGCCCATTTCTCGGGAAGCCTGAGGTGCCCTTCCTGTAATTCCTGCCCCAGCTCTGCTCTCTATCTGCGCAAGGCTCCCCATTGCCCTCTCCATAAAACCAGCTGTCCTCCAGGCCCCACCCACCTCCCAACCTCATCTTTCCAACATTCTCTTTTAGTTGTCTTTCTAGCCTCATCAGCTTCCCCATCTCAGGGCCTTTGTACATGCTGTCCTTACATGGAGCACCTTTCCCCCAGCCCTGCCTGTGGCTGGCTCTTCCCTGGCACCAGGTTCTAGCTCGCATGTTACCTCCATGGAGACATCCCCTGCTGTTCCCCTTCACTGGTACCCTGGTCCCATCCCCTCTTGTGCTATGTCGCTGAGCTCTGAGCCTACCTGAGGTCGCCTTGCTTGTGTGCTTTCGTGTTTGTCTGTCCCTGTAGGCAGGCGCCTGTCTCCCTGCTCTGCTCCAGCTTCCTGTAAATGTTTTTGAATAGACACTGAAATAATGTGGGGGTGGTTTGGAGGAAAGGCCTCTGCCCCCACAGTCCTGGTGCTCTCCTCCTGCGAGCTCCTGGCCAGCCTCCCTACGGCTGCAGGCTTCTCTGGGGAGCCAGGGCTCCAGCTTCTCGGTCCTTCCCACCTTAGTCTGAAGAAATGGGCTTCATCAGTGGGCGTGGCCCAGGGTCTGTTTGGGGGTGCCCTGGGGTGGGTGGGTAGGCACACAATTGAGGCTGGCCAACCTGGGTTCCCGTCCCTGCTCTGCCACCTCACGTGAACCTCAGCCTCCTCTTCTGAAAACAGGGTAAGTACGTCACCACCCAGGGCCACAGCCCCCAGCAAGGCACACAGCCCCTCTCTAAAGAGTGCTTGCCATCCTTGGTGACTTCGAAACCGGGGCTGAGGAGGAAACCACTGCAAGGGAGGGGCCGGCACATTCAGGCTATGCCTCTACTGCTGTGTACTCTTGGGTGAGTGGCGCAGGCTCTCTGAGTCTCTGGGAGGCTGAGTGAAACTGCCTTGACACCACTTGGGCTTGGTTGACATCACTATTGCATTTAGTAGGTACCCCTCCAGCCAGGGAAGGACCCAGGGCCTGGCTTATGAACACATCTTTGAGAGGCAGGGCCTATAAACCCCATTTTCCAGATGGGAGATAGACTCGCTGGCCTTTGAGGGGCCACAGTGGGAATGAGAACCCAGCTTGGCCTGCCTCCATGCCCCTCCTCTCTTGCCAGCATTGCTAACCTGACCTTGGGCAAATGGCTCTCTGGCCTCTGTTGATTAGGCCCTGTCACTCTGCCCAGGCCTGGCTCAGAGCCATCGTGTCAGATGATTCCAGGGATCCCCGAGACAGGAGACTGGGGGGGCAGAGAGACAGTGTCCTGCCCAGAGCCAGCCAGGCTGACACAAAGAGCTGGGATCCCAGGCACCCTGGCCAGGCACAGTTGAAGTGCCCACAGTGGGGGTGTCAGTTGCTGATGCCAAGGGGCATTGTTGGAAGGCAGCACGGAGGTTGACCGGCGCCAGCATGCTGACAAGCAAACAGAAGCCAGAGCCCAGGCAGTGCCTTTGGCACCCTCAGGAGAGGCAGCCTGGTGCTGGGCTGCTGCCTGACCCTTGCCGCAGTTGGCACTGTCCCTGGGGGTAGCGTGGGACCTACCAGGAGCTGCTGCCTCCCTCCCAGCACCTGGTAGGTGGGTGCTGTGGGTGGACTCCTGTAGCGTGAATATCTCACCCTCTTTGGGTGGCAAACCCCACCCATAGTTGGTCCATGTCTACATTCCATGAAGCGCTATTTACAGAAAGGGAAACAGGCCCCAAGAACAGTTTATCTATCACCAACACTCAGAAAGTGCTGGCGGCGGACCAGTGAAGTTGTGAGTGTTTTACTTCCATTCATCTCTTTAGTGCTGCCTTCAACCCTGGGAGGTAGTTGGAGAAACTGAAGCAGAGAATTTGAGTCACTTGCTGAAGGTCTGGTGGCCAGCAAGTAAAAAACAGCAGGGATTCAAACCCAGCCTCTTGCCCTTTCAGCAAGGAACACTTGTAGTGTGAGGATCAGTTTTCTCATCTGCAAAGTAGGTGCTGTCTCCTCCCCCACCCCCACCATCTGGAAATCAGGTCATGAGATGGTGTTTGGGAAGCACCCAGTCCAGTAAGGACCTGACACCCATTAGATGTTCAGCGGACCTCAATGGTCTCCTCTTGTCCAGAGTGCAGAATGGAGATCAGGGCCTGGAAGTTGGCTGGGAAGCAAACTATAGCAGGGAGGTATGGGAGCAAGGCCCAGGTGGGAATATCATGGGAATACTGTGAGTCAGATGGTGGCCTCAGGCAAGTGACATCGACAGTGTGAGCCTCAGTGTCCTCCGTAGTCCCCCATACGGGGACCCTTTGAGATGTGGATGAAACACTAGGCAGGGGGCTTGCCCAGCCCTGAAATGTGAACCCTTATTGAGGCCTATCTTCGGGTTGCTCCCTCCCAGCATTCCCTGGTGCTGAACTTGATCTCCACCAACCCTAGCCAGCACCTAGAGGAAATTAGAGCTGGAATCTGGGAACATTTGTAACCCTCTCCACCTTGGAGATTAGGAGAGTGCGCTTGGTGAGTCAGAGAACTGGGTGGACTTCGGGGGAGTGCCAGGGACACAGCCGAGCACTGGATGGCAGGTGTCTTCTCTAAACTGCTGGCATCTGTCTGCAAAGAATCCCATGAACTTCACCTCACAGAGAAGCTGAGGCTCACAGGCCAGATGGCCCTGCTGAGTATCCAATGCTTTCACCAGAAGGTCAAGGCAAGGGCTGGGATTTAAGTTCTCCCAGGGGAGCAGCCCAAAAGAGGAAGATCAAGGTGTAGGAATCACTGTCCTCTGAGGAAACTGATCCACAACCATCTTGCCCAAGGTTATGTGTTGGGCCAGTGGCTGGACCGGGAATCCACCCAGACGGCTCAGGCCCCTGGTGGCTCTTCTCTGACACTGCCTTACCCCACTTCCAAAGAGCAGGCTGCTCTAAATTCACCCCCAGATTCAGCCACTAGAAGCGCTGTGGGCAAGAAGCTGCACCTCTCTGCACTCTAGTTTCTGTAAAATGGCCAGTGGTCGCTTTGACCTCATGAGATAGTGGTTAGTTTTCAGTTGATCCACAAAAGGCTTATCCGGGAGGAGGCCGGATGGGGATATCGTTGGATCCCGTAAAGGAGAAAGTTTGAAATCGGACAAACGCAACACTTCCAGAAAGCCACGGAGCTCATGCGTTGGATTCCACCTGTTTCCACGTCTTCACAACAACCTGGAGCTGCAGAGGACGAGGCTGAGTGACCTCAGAGAGTCTGCCTTCTCCGTGTAGTTGGCAGGGAAATAGCGGGGAGTGAAGGAATGTAAAATGATCCAGGAGTCTTTTCAGCCGCGATACCCCAAGTTCACAGCCAGAGTTGGAGGTCGTACTTCCGCGCTGCGAGGTCCGAGGGCCAGCCCCTTCGACACAGCCTCAGGGTACCCCGCCCGGGGCGTCTGAGGCCACCTACGGCCTCCGCGCTCCCGGCCAAACTGCACCTTGCGTTCTCCCGCCCTGTCGCAAGGCACACCGCCCACGGCCCCCGCGATCGGCCGCCGGGCCTGCCTGTCTTCGGCGTCGCAGCCAATCCTCAAGGCCTCCTAGGCTACGCCCTCCGTTCTTCTCGCGCCAGCAGCGCCAGCCGCGCCAGCCTCTTCGGAGCCCTGCCCTTGCCCCCCAGCGATTGGTCTTCAGGGCTGCTCGTCTTCTGCCAGAGCTCCAATCCTCGCCTACCTCCCGGCCCTCACCTCACAGCACTCGCACCCTGAGGTACCACCTCTGGGACGAAAAACCCCACCCAATAGCCCGCCTCTACCCACCAGGGATTGGTTTTGGGGGCTGCCCGTCCGTTTCATGACAACCAGTCCTTGTCTTTCCCGGCGCCGATTGGCCATCGTGCAGCCAATCGGACCGTGGCGTGAACCCCTCCCGCGGCGCGCGCTGGGAGGGTGCGCGAGGCGGGGCCGTGGTGGCCGGAGGAGGCGGCGGCGGCGGCGGCGGTGGTGAAGGCGACGCGCGCGTCCCAGCCGGTGAGGGGAAGCAGAGGGCTCGGGGTGGCGCAGGCGTCCGGGGGCCGGCGCCCCTCGGGCCGAGCCAGGGCGAGGCACGGTCTTGTCGTGGGTCCCGGGGCGGGGGCGGGCGAGGCAGGGCGTGACAGCAGCGTCTCAGGGGTAGGGAGAGGTTAAAGCCCACCCCCCACACACACCCCGCGTCTGGTGCTCCTTGGGGGCCTCCCAGCCGGATCTGGACCCTGACGGTCAGTCCGCCCACACCTGACACCGCGTCCCTTCTTGTTGACAGCCCCCGCCCCCAATACACCTGAGACTGTCCTCCTCGCTGACATCCCCCACACCTCTGGGGCTGTGTCTCCAGGCGCCCGGCGCAGCTGGATCTTCACACCCACACGCACTTGAGGCTGTGTCCCCACCGATATTCTCCCTCACACACCTGCCACCGCCCCCGCACTCATGGACACCCCCCCCACACACATCACCTAAAATCGTTCCTCTTGATGAAACCTCCACACCCAGATCCGTGCACCCCCACCTCTGCCACTGGGCCTGCACCTCCTCCACCTATGCCTGAGCCTATGGGGCTGAACTCCTGCCCCCCCACCCCCCCACCCCGCCCGGCTCACACCTGGGCCGGGTCATATCCCCTCACTGATTTTGCCCACATCCAGGTCTGTGTCCCTCTCTCTTGCTTCCTCTCTTCAGTCACTTGGGTCAGGGCCTTCAGGTACTCTCCCCTACCCTTCCACCTGCCCTGTGCCTTCCCAGGCCCTCTCTCCATCACACACCCCCAGTCTGTGTGCCCACCAGTACTTTCGTACATGTGCACCTGTATTTGTGCCCCTTTCTGTAATCCTTGAACCGTACCCCCCCACCCATTTCCCCAACATTCACGCAAGTCCAGCAATCTCAGGAAAACTGCACCACCCCCACCCAAAAGAAGAGCCCACCCAGATGTTATCTTTTCTTTTATGACAGTCTGTAAAGTGATTTCCAGGCTTACAATAATCCCTTTGGCCAGGCAAAACCAGAATGTTCTCCATTTTATCAGCAACAAACCTGAAGAGACTTGAATTGGGGAGGCAGAGCCCATCCCTCCCTGAGCATTGCTGACCCTTCTCTGTAGACCTTCCCCACTTTTGCCCATCTGTTGTGCTTATCTCTGAGGGGTTAACTGGGGAGGGGACCCCCACCTTCCCTGCAGCTGTTCCTCAGAAGTCATGACTTTGAGTCCGGAAAGACTGAGCTGGAAGGGGCGGCCCCTGATCGTTGCTGTAGCACGTGTCTTAGTGTCCCCGGGCTGAGTGGGGGCGGGGACACTGCAGGAGCGGGACTTCAACACTTTGGGTGCCTCCAGCGGCTGAGTCCCCTGGGAGGGAGTTGCCGGCTTCCAACTTCTGGCCCCAGCTCTTGCAGACCGAAGCCCCTTGCTGACTCTCAAGAACTCCTTGGGCCCTTAAAGCCGATAAACCTAGAGAGTAAGGAAACACTCTTCAGAGTGAGGAGAGCTAATGTTACAGCCACTCTGAGCCAAACTGTAAAACTGATGAGGTGCTGGGAATAATGATTTTTCTGGGACTTTGTAAGTTCCCTGGAGTATGATATGCAAGTGTGCAGCATAGCTTCATTGTGGAACTAAGCTGTGGAACTAAGGTAGCTTAGTTGTGGAAAAGTAGTAACATGGTGCAGTTTTCTGTAAGGTTTGCATAGTGCATCTTACCCCCTCTGTCTCTCCTGGCAGAGATGGTGCCATAATATGCCAGAGGGTCGTGTCACGTTCACCTTCTCCTATAGAAACTGAAGCCAATGGGGTTTTCTGTCCACATTCAAAAGGAGTCATTTAAAATGTGTGTGTGTTTATGTACTTGTGTGCATACATATGTAGATGTATGCGTACCCACGTTTATATTGCATCTGCACACGTTTTATGTACAATAGATGTACACATGTTGCATATATTCATATGTAAATATATTAACTTTGACAAAGTAATTGATGTATATCATTTTTTAAAAAAGTACAAAAGGACATACAATGAAAACCAAGCAGGTTTGTCTGCGCCCTGTACCCTTCTGGAAGCATCCATCGTTAACTTGCCCTGTTTCCTGCCAGAGATAGTCTATGGCTTATATATCCCCCTACCTCTTTTTTTTTTTTTTTAAAGATTTTATTTATTTATTTGACACAGAGAGAGATCACAAGTAGGCAGAGAGGCAGGCAGAGAGAGAGGAGGAAGCAGGCTCCCCGCAGAGCAGAGAGCCCGATGCGGGCCTCGATCCCAGGACCCTGAGATCACGACCTGAGCCGAAGGCAGAGGCTCTAACCCACTGAGCCACCCAGGCGCCCATCCCCCTACCTCTTTTAAACCCCTGATAAACTTACCTGAGATTTTATCAAATGTGATAAAACTGGGCATGCCAATTTTATAGCCAGTCCCTTGCCGAGGACTGTTGAAGTTGTCATTCATATGTTCTCCTACAGAGCAGAAATGAATAGATGGACCCAGGCATGAGCAAATGTGCAAAGAACGTGTGTGGGGCTCCAGCCCATACACTTCTGAAACCTCCTGGTCTTCAGGGACCTTCCTAGAAGTGGTTGGGCCAAAGGGCATGTCCATTGAAATGGTGAATGTTCCTCCAGAGACTTTGTGCTACCCTCAGTTTTCTCTCAGCTGAAAGCTAGATTGCTTGCTTCCTCTCCCAGCGGCCAGAACAGTTACTATCAAGTGTCCTGGTTTCTCCAGTCTGATAGGTAAAGTGCAGCCCGAGAGATGCTTTTGAATGCCACTTCTGGGCTTTCTATCCATCTCATGGGTGGGTGTTCTGGCCCGTGCAGTGGTGATTAAACATTATCTCTCTGTTTCTCTTCCCCATTTGGACTAAAGTTCAATCCAAGGTATATTTGAGTCCCTCCTCTGTGGAGCTCTGGAGGAAACCTTGGGTTGGGGGGGGTGCGTTCCTTGCAAGAGAGAGGCATGGGCGTTGGCCACAGTCCTGGGAGGGGAGATTTAAGATGTTGGCTGTTACTAAGGTTTTGTTTTTCCACTTGGATCCAGCAAGAGAACTTGACTGTCAGATGAGATTAAGATAAGTCAGATGTTAAATCTTTTGGGGAAGGTGTCAGCTCTTTCCCACTGTAGGTGGCAGGTGGAGGGCATCATCAGACTGAGGTCAGGCCTTTTCCCGCCTGTCGTCCTGTTTTTGTTCTTCTGTTTTGGCACTTAGACATTAGAGGAACACTGAGATGATCAGAACTATTAGCTCGATTGGGTTTTGCAAACCAGTTCTTTTTTTTTTTTTTTAGTCTTTTTTTAAAATTTTTATTTATTTATTTGACAGAGAAAGAGAGAGAGAACATGCACAAGCAGGCGGAGCAGCAGGCAGAGGGAGAGGGAGAAGCAGGCTCCCTGCTAAGTAAGGAGCCTGATGCAGGGCTCAATCCCAGAACCCTGGGATCATGACCTGAGCCGAAGGCAGTTGCTTAACCAACTGAGCCACCTGGGCTCCCCTGCAAACCAGCTCTTTTAAAAATGCATTATATTTTTTATTTGAAGTGTGAAGTGTTTCTTAATAAAAAGTCTGTAATGTGCACGTGAAAAGAAAGTGTAAAGGATAACAAAGCTAACACTCAGCTGAAGAGGTAGAACACGGCCCCCGGTGGCCCCTCCTTGGTCACTGCGCTATTTTTAAAATATGCTTGTCAACGTTTGTTTTCTTCCCTGAGTACCTTTTGCTGCCGCTGAGTGCTTGGATTCTAGGGTCTCAACAGAGATCAGCACAAGCCACGTTTTCTGTCAGACCCGTGTCAATAGAGCGGACTGAGAGGTCCTGGAAGTTGAGGAATGACCTCAGGGCCCTGGGCAGGTCACCCGCCAGTACCAGGAGTGTTGGCCTTAGACTCCGGTCATGTTAGTGTCTGCTGCTGTAACAAATTACCACAAACTGGGTGGCTTCAGACAAGAGGGAGGTATTCTGTCATAGTTGTGGAGGTCAGAAGGCCAAAATCAAGGTGTTGCCAGGTGCTAGAGACGGACTGTTTTGGTCTCCCTGAAATTCCTATGTTGAAAGCTAATCTCAAAGGTGATGGCATTAGGAGGTGGTTAGGTCATGAGGGTGGAGCCCTCCTGATGGGATCAATGCCCTTATAAATGAGGCCCTTGGCGCCTTCTGCTCTGTGAGGCACAGCAAGAAGCCATCTGTGGACCAAGGAGAGGGCTCTCACCAGACACCCAGTCTGCTGGCGCCTTGATCATGGCCTTTCCAGCCTCCAGAACTGTGAGACATATTATCTGGAAGCCACCCAGGCTATGGTGTTCTGTCACCGGCCCCAACAGACTAAGAATGCAGGGTCGGTTCCTACTGGGGGACCTGATGGAAAATTTCACCAGGCCCCTCTCCTGGCTTGGTAGCTGTTGGCAATCCTCGGGGCTTTGGCTTGGAGCCACATCATCCCAGTCTCTGTCTCCATCTTCACAGTTTTCTTCCCTGTGTGTTTTTCTTCTTACAAAGACACCCATCATGGGATTTAGGGCCCACCATAAATTCAGTATGATCTAATCTCAATATCCTTAACTCATTTCACTTGCAGAGACCCTGTTTCCAAATATGGTGACCTTCTGAGGTTCTGGATGACCATGAACTTGGGGAGGGGGACACCATTTAACCACTCCAGCTGCAAAGCCAGAATTTCTGCCAGGATGTTATTCAGAGAAGTGCTTGTCTAGCTGCCTCTGCTGTTTCAGGCAAAACAGGGCTGGTAGGGTTGAAGCGTGCAGCCCCTCACTCACCTGCCTTCCTGCTGGAAGGTGGAAGCATCTGCCCAGAGCTAGCAAGGACCCGGACAAGTGAATGTTTTGCTCTTTACCAGCCCTTGGCGTGTGCTTACTGGACTGTGAGCTTGGTCCTCGATCATCCCAGTTAATAGAAGAGTCACCAAGGGGAGAACATAAGGGGAGCCAAGATGGACGTGGGTCAGCCCAAATCCAGACCCCTGTCCCTTAAGCAGGTCACCGGTGGCACTCATGTTTTCTGCCACTGTTGGACATGGGCGCCTGTAAGCCATACCGAAACACCACCATGGTGCCCGGAGCCTGGGCTCCAGAAATGGAACAAACTTGAAGCCTGACCATACCATTGTTCTCCAGTCTGTAAATACCTGTGGGACAGGGACAGATGCAGAGGAGGCAGAAACACTGGAGCTCGGAAGGGTAGGGGATGCAGACGTGGATCAGTTCTCACCAAGTGACTGGGGCTCTGTAATTGATGAATTCTAACAGAGGATTGGGATGCTAACTCAGGGAACAGAAGGTTTGCAGAGATCTGAAAGCCAGCAAGGACTTAGCTAGATGGCAAAGCATTGTAAGCGAAGGGAACAAGAGAGCCTGGGTATTTTGGGACCCAAGGCACCGAGCATGAGGGACCTCAGAGAGGGACCTAGTCCATGGAGCCCATAACAGGCACAGGAGGGGACTCACCTTGACACCACTGTCAGCAAGGCACGGTCACCATGCCTGAGCGCAGAGCCCTTAGCAGCTTGTGCTTCCCCAGCACAGGGGGCCAGGACAGGAGATGACACCTTGTGACCAGTTGCAAGCCTTCCCTGATGAAATGTGCCCATGAAGTGCTCCCAACAGATGTCATCACTGTTATTCCATCTCTAGGTCACGTGCCTTTGCCATGGGATGAGTGGAAAAAGAGAATATATATGTTTCCATTAAGTATTAACTAGCCGTGGTGACCCAAGCTCAACCCAGTCTGCAGTATTTGTCCTCGCCCTAAAGGGCAGGTTCCCAGGCCTCGCTATAGCAGACCCCAACTTAAGCCTGAGGAGTTGCTCAGGAATCCTGCAAAGGTGTCCTGAAGATTCTGGGACAGGTGTTCCTAGAACCTCCTGGTGTTGCAGCCCAGAGCTGGAGGAAGATCCAGGACCCATCACTGGTCAGGCCCTAGCTAGTGGCTGGTCTAGCCTTGGGCTGGCAAGGGGGCATGTAGGAGCCAGGCCTTGAAGAAGGGATAGGTTTGGGGGGCTGTGAGCAGCCCCTTTGGCTTGGAGCTTACAGGTCAAAGCCAAGCGTCAGCTAGCCCTGAATGTCAGAGTGGAAAACGGCGCCACCCGTTGTGCCAGGCAGGGGCGCTCGCATTGGCAGAGTGCTTGCCCGAGCACGTGCTTCCTAAACCATTGTCATGTGGTGGGCAGCATGGCACCGCTAGCCAGCTTCTGTTTAACACTTTGGGGAGATGAACCTGGAGAAAGCAGGGGTGGGGGGATGCTGGACACCAGGGACCGCTGCTTAGCTCTTTCAGAGGCCCTGGCGTGGGGGATGCAGGCTGAATGGTGAGACCTAGGAACTGGGGAGGCCTGCTCATTAGGGCCGGGTGGTGCGAGATGGGC
This sequence comes from Ailurus styani, assembly GCA_002007465.1. Classification (NCBI taxonomy): domain Eukaryota; kingdom Metazoa; phylum Chordata; class Mammalia; order Carnivora; family Ailuridae; genus Ailurus; species Ailurus styani. Next base: position 7,899,534 of record LNAC01000008.1, on the reverse strand, counting down.
TCCATCCCAGCTCCATCTGACTCCTTATTATAAGGCAGACTGGTACTGACCCACACCCGTGTCCCACTTGAGCAGTGCTACCCCGGGAATGTAGTAACAGATGGAAACGGAGGCGGCCTGGGGAGGTTTAGTAACATGGCCAAGGTCACACGCCAGACCCCATCTTCCCATAACACCAGCATGGTGTGGCTGGGAGCCAGTACCTGCTCCTACTTGGGGAATGAGGCAGACAGGATAGAAGAGGTGCACTTTGGCTGCCATGTGAAGGGTGCCCGAGGGGCCGGATGACAGATAGCAAAAGCCCCTGCTGGCAGCTATATGCCTCTGACTGCTTGCTAAGCAAGGACCCTGAGGGTAGCCCAGGCCACTGCCTTCCACAGAACCCCCAGCCCAGCCAGGGAAGCCAGTAAAAAGTGGCCCCGTCTCGTGCAGCAGGGAACCACAGAGTGCTCAGTATAGGGCAGAGCAACTAAGTTTCGGGAGGCAAGGCCAGGACATTTAGGAAGGGCTTTGAAGGCTGCGGAGGAGTTTGCCAGGCACAGGGTGGGGAGAATACAGCCAAAGCAAAACTTGGTGTGTCCAAAAAATTAATTACTTCCTCCAGCAAATAATTGAGTAGATAATAAGCACTGTGCTAGGCTCCCTGTGGCGAAAACGCAAGACTTTTTTTTGGGGGGGAATGAAGGCTTTACACAGGTGCACCCTGTTATTAGAGGAGCGTGAGTAACGTTGAGTACCTTGGTTTGTTGTAGGTCATTCAAGTGCACTTGCTAACCGGTGTCCCAGTCTTGTGTTGAAAGGACCCGGGGCAGTGATTACCAGATAGGATGTTCTGTGTCTTTTTTTTTTTTTTAAGATTTTATTTATTTATTTCACAGAGGGAGAGAGATCACAAGTAGGCTGAGAGGCAGGCGGAGAGAGAGGAGGAAGCAGGCTCCCTGCTGAGCAGAGAGCCCGATGCGGGCCTCGATCCGAGGATCCTGAGATCATGACCTGAGCTGAGGGCAGAGGCTTTAACCCACTGAGCCATCCAGGCGCCCAGGGTGTTCTGTGTCTTTCAGGACGCGGATGCCTGAGTGTCTGACCCAGAGAGACTGCGGCACAAGGTCGCAGAGGCCAGTTTGTCTGAAAGGCATGAGCAGAAGGGAATGCATCAAGGAGAGACGGCCAACAGCTGGTCGGGTCTGGGTTAACAGGGAACAGCCATTATGTAAGATGCTGCCGCTCTCTTAATGGCAGAAGTTAATGCCCATTAACTGGAAAAGAAAACAGCCTTTATCAACAGGCAGATAGGATGTTAATTGGCTTCCGTTTACTGAGAGATTACAGGATCTGTTCCGTGACTGCTTGTAAACTCCGTCAATGGAGAAGCTGCCCCCGTTTGTGCAAACATTTCCTTCGTCCCCTGGAGTGGCGCACGCGGCTCTCAGCGACAGGAATGGTGGCCCCGGCCAGGGAGCTTCTAGGGAGTCAGGCACATGTGTGTGTGCGCGCATGTATCAGGATGGAGGCGCACGTGGGGCCGCTGCAGCAGGGGTTCACAGACCGGGCTGCTTAAGATCCCAGAGCTCCGGGTTCCCGTCTCCTAGACAGTGCCGTTCAGTATGTTAGATTGCGGATTTCTGACCCAGTGGCTCCCTCAGCACTCCCGGGCTTTGGGTCTGGTGCTCCAAACTGAGGGTCACCTGGGTCACCCTGGAGTCAAGGAAAGGGTCAGCCCCCTCCTTCTCCAAGGTGACCAAGGCAAAGTGGGTGGCTGCTCACTGTGCTGTCTCCAGAAGCGGCCAGATAACCCACTGCACACGTGGCCTGCCTTCCAGGAGCTTAGACATCTCCGGGCTTTTGGTCATTGCCAAATGCATCAGCAGGTGTTCTGCACGGGTGTGGAGGAAGGTGAGCAAGAGTGAGCAGTGCCTGTCGTCCCTCTGGTGCCACTGGAGTCCCCTGGGATTAAGAACACAGTGCTCAGGCTCACGGTCAGTTGGCCTGGGAGAGGCTGGGCAGCTTTGGGGTTTTTCTTTTTTAATGTTTAAACTTGTTTTAAGTTTCATACAGTAAAGTGAATAACTCCTGTGTACAGCTCAAAGTATTTTTACATGTGTGCTCACATGTGAAACTGGATTGAGATACAGAGCGTTTCAAGCCCCCACGTGGCTCCTCGGTCGCCCTTCCCTGTCCCACCTCCCAAAGCCAACCTGGGTCTGATCTTTATCGCTGCTGATGCTTTATTGTCTGTGTTGGATCTTTTCGAATTGTGATAAAGTATATATAACGTAAAACATACTGTCATCAGCTTTGCTTTGGGTATAGTCGTTGACATTAAGTACATTCTCACTGCCGTGCGCCCATCACCACCATCCCTCTCCAGAACTTCTCCATCTTCCCAACTGAAACTCAGTCCCCATTAAACCCTGACTCCCTGTTCCCCTCCCTCAGCCCTGGCACCCACCGTCCTGGTTTCTGTCTGTATGACTTGGAGGACTCTAGAGACCTCATTAAGTGGAATTAAATATTTGTCCTTTTGTGACTCATTCATTTCACTTAGCACGATGTCCTCAAGGTTCATCCGTGGTGAGGCATGTGTCAGAATATCCTTCCTCTTTAAAGCTCAGTGACATGCCATTGCACGGACAGACCACGTTGTGTGACTACTTGGATTGTACTTAGACTCATTTGGTACACAGTTTTTCGCGATGGCTTCTCGTTCTCCACTGTTATGTCCAAGGTTTGTCCCTGTCGTTGCATGTGACAGCCACTTGTCCTTCTCTGTTGCTGTGTGACACTGGGGGCGTGTGACTGTACCACATGCGAGAACTCGTTCTCCTGTGGGTGGCATCTGGGCTGTGTTCACAGAAGGTGCTCGACGTCCCCGTGAGATAGGCTGAACTAGCCTTCCGGCGTTCCGAGTTCCCAGATGCAGTCTCGGGGTCTCCAGCACTGAGGAGAGGCGCTGGGGGAGGCCTGTGAGGATCATCCTGGCTGGGGTCCAGCGGTGCAAGCACCAGCCGGAGTGTTTCGGGGTGGGGGTGTTTGGTGCTCTCCCAGGAGCAGAGCCTTCGATGGCCCGTGTGCACTCAACCTGAGTTGGCTCCAGCCTTGGGGGTCCTCTTCCGCACTGCTCTGGCCACCCAGGGGGCTCCTTCCCACCACTCCCACCCTGTACATTCCTCAGGAAGCCTTCCCAGACCCCAGAACAGACCCTGCCCTGCATCTCTCCTGCCACAGAGCCCCCACTCAGCAGCAGCCCTGCGGGCCCTCTGCCCACTCTCCCTGTGCCATCTCCCCCACCCACCATGGTGCCGCCTCCCTGGGTGTGTACACAGCAGGCACACAGTTCATCGGATTCATCCCCAGAGGGGTGTGAATATTGGACCAGAGCATGCCGGTCTTTAAGCCTCCCCTTTCTAGGACCATCCCTCCAAGTGTCAGGACAGGAGGATTCTAGGAACTTCAGCCCCCACTCACAGGCTCCCAGCCTGGCCAAGCCCTGGCCCTGCCCAGCAGCACCATTCCAACTTGTCTGGGCTCCCCGTACTGGGAGAAGAGGAGTGAATTCCCTTCGGTCCCCCCTGCCCAGCCCCCAGATAACCCCGAGTGCCCTGCGGAAGGTTGGGGGCGGGGGGCGTTGCACAAGCCCGAGGAGCACAGTGAACGGGTGCGGTGGAGGGACGACATGGGAGCAACGAGGACCAGGACGATGAGCAGGAGACCTGGGCCTCAGGCAGGAGCTTGCCCCCAGCCCTGCACCACCCTGCCTCACCTCTGAGTCTCCTGAATTGGGCTTGGGGGCGCAGGCACGCATTCACCCCTGGCTTCTGGCCTCCTGGTCTGGCTCCTGCAGCTGCTGGGATCCTCTGGACTCCTGCTTGTTATGTGCGCGGGGTCAGTCCTCCGACTGCCCTCCTGCCCCCCACCCCACCCCCACCCAACCTGCCCCTCCACCTCCAGTGGGCAGAAGACCTCTCAGCCCAGGGCCAGCATTGGAGCAGCAGATGAGTAACAGAGCCTAAAGTGGTCATCCACAAGGTCATGGCGATCTGAATAAATGACCGAAGAAGTCAGTCAGTCGGGGAGAAGAGACCACGGTTCTTGTGTAAGAATTCCTGGTCATGGATGTCGATTCTGCCTCTCAGGGGGTGGGGGGGCTTAACTCCCCCCACTCCCCACGGGGCGCTGGTTCCAAAGAAAAGAGTCTGGAACAGGGTCACTGAGCAGGGGGGCAGACAGCTGGCAGACCCGACCTTGACCAAGAGGTCCAAGTCAGTCTCACCTGGATGAAGTCTGTGCTGTCAGGTGCAGTGTCAGGAGGAGGGCTCAGCTCTCCTCACCTCCGAGGTCCTCCCAAGATCACACAACCCCGGGCTCATGGTGAGAAAACGCTGCAGACAGATGGGCCTGGGGCGTGAGGGAGTGGGGTTCTGGGGCAGAAAAGGGCACCTGAGGGAATAACTGGCCAAATGGAACAAAGCCTGTGTTCTGTGGACAGTGTGTTGGAATAGGAGTTATAAGTCTCGTCCACCAGGCCAGCCCAGGCCCCCTTCACGACCAGCACCTCGGACCTGGCTCCCTCTTCGTGGTTGCCCTTGACTCTGCAGGCCGCGGCGCTGGAGGGTCTCAAAGAGGCCCCTGCTTCTTATCTTTCTGCTTTATCAGATACCACTATGGGTCACTGTCCACTGCCCCTAATTCTCCTCCGCTGCCAGGGAACCAGAGCCTCGGAGGCCCTGAGCAACGTTTCCTGTGAGGCCCCCCGTCCGGAAGGTAGGGCAGCCGGGGTTCCTCCCAGTCAGGCCTTCTGTCTGTGTTTTCAAATGTCTGTGTTTCAAAATGTATTTCAGACGCCCAGCCTGCCCGTGGGCCTCATTAGCTTAGGTTGTGTCCAGGATATTCTATTTTTCAAATCATGCAAGGCCCAGGGTATCAACTCCCAGACATGATTTCTGCTGGCTTCTTTCAGGCTTGTGGGAGCCAGCAGACCAGGGCTCTCTTCCAAGTTCAAGACTGGAAGTTCTCAGGCCTTGGTCCCTCAGGGACCTCTTCCCATACCTTCCTGCTGCCAGGTGTCAGCCCACAGCAGGGACTGCTTACCCAGGGCGCCACCTCGTCTCTCCCTGTCGGTTGCCCCGCCAGCCCTTGGCTGCCTTTTCCAGGCTCCTGTCCCAGGGACAGAGCCTTGGGCCCCTTGGATTGCAGCCCAGGAACCCATGCTGTCCTTTAGGTCCACAGCACTTCCGTGAACAGGTTGTCTGCATTCTGTAGGTACAGGTTGCCCTCAGGGGACGCTTGAGGGCAGCCAGACCCTCTACCCTGCTTTCCTTACCCTGCTGTTCCTTTAGGTTAAGCAAAGTCTTAAGGGGCACGTGGTTCTCTAGGAGAACCATTCAAGTGTTGAGGCTGGCTGAGGGTCAGGGCTCCATGGAGGAGGATTTGGCCATGACTTTGGAGTCCTGCATCAGGGTTGGACTTCCCTCTGCCCTTGGTCTGACCCAAGTTTTTCTGTGTCTCATCAGCAAAGTGGAGAGATTAACCAGTGACCACGACACCCCTAACTGGTGGTGGCAGCAGTTACCACCATAGCGGTCTCCTGCAGGGGACTTGTGCCGCCTTAGTTTCCCCATCGGTAAAGCAGCGCCCCTGTCAGTGGCAAAGGCTGGTCGGCTTAAAGAGCATGGGAGTAGAGGGATTTCGTAAAACCGCCGTTGTGTCATCGTACGTAGCCTCTGCCTTCACCCTGTTCTCAGCCCACGTGCAGAGCCACAGATGGGCCCTGGGTGAAGGCCTCAGCCTGAGCCCCCGCGGCTGCTGGCCTCCAGCACCCCACTCCCAAGAGAGGCCAGTCCCTTGCACGGGGCTCCTGTGGCTGCCCGCGCCCTTCCGCAGCCCAGCGCACTGAGCCCCTAGCTTGGAGGCCCCAAGTGGAAAAGGAGGAGCCAGATCAGCCCCCCAGCCCCTCAACAGCCACAGACATCTGAAATGTGTTTCTCGGAAACCTCTGGCACATCCGGAAGCTCGTGGTTTTCATAGGGCATTTTTTTCTTTAGCTTTTTATTTTATTTTTGGTTTATAGAGAAGTGGCAGAAATCCTAAGAGTTCCAGAAGATGCTTTGTCCAGCCACCCGCTGTGTTCATTAGCACCGTACAGGACACAGTCACGTGGCCCAGAAAATGGGCACCAACACCACGTGGGCGCTTCCCTCCAGCCTGGCCGCAGGCCTCCCCAGTGCTTGCCCTCTCAGGCTCCTTCTGGTCCAGGCCCCCACATCACACTGTCTGCCTCGTCTCTCCTGACACGTGATGGCTCCTCGGTCCCTCCCCCATCGTCCACAGTCTTTGGCCTTGGGCTGAGAACTGCTCGGTCGCACAGCCGAGGGTCGAGTGTCCCTCGGTGTGGTCTGTCCACCGCTTCCTCATGACCCCTTGGGAGGAATCCTGCTGACGCCCCTGCGTGTCCTTCCTGGGGCACCATGTGGGGGAGGCTTGCTGTCTCTGGGCCCTGTCACCGGTGGTATTGACCTTGATCACTGTGTCAAGATGGGGTCTGCTCATTAGTGACAGGCTGGGTGGCCTTCGTTCATGGGGATGTGAGTCACGCGTTCCCTCTCTCCCCTCCCTCTGTGTAGCCTCCCTTCCAGCCTTCGCTGGCACTTACCTACTCACCTTAGCGGCCCTGAGTCCCCATGCTCATGCATTGGGGAGCACACAAGCCAAGGCATTTGCCAGCCGCCCCCATGGAGAGGTGCCACCTCCAGCCGCCCTCCTTGCCCACTCCCATCTCATGCCCGGTCACGTTATTGCCTCATGCCTGCAAACAGCCGTTGCTCAGGGCTCCATGAGCACATCGGCATCTTTTTTTTTTTTTGGTCATATTTTAAAGTTGTTTCCTGGTGACCTGGCTGTTTCTTTGCCTTTTTTTGTCTTGGGTTCGTTATTTTTGTTTTATTTTTTGTTTTTTGTTTTTTTTGTTTTTTACTGACTCGAAAGAGCAAAGAACTCTTTATTTCTTAGAGAAATTACTCTTGGCCTGAGGGACAAACTCCGGAGATCTTTCCCCCCTCGCTCCCCAGGGCAAGGATCTCCTCCTCTCCACCCTGTGAGCCTTGGAGAGCTGCCAGGAGGCGCTGAACCCACTATTCTAGGGCGGGGGCCCCCGGGGCACCCCCTCGCTCTTCCCTACAAGGGCCCTTAGTCTTGGTGTCCTGGGTCTGCCGTAACAAGTCGCCGTAGACTTGAGGCCTGAGACAACACAATTTTATTCTCATCATTCTGGAGGTTGAAAGTTCAAAACCGAGGTGTGTGTGGCCCCGCAGTCTCCGAAGGCCCCAGGGCAGGATCTCGTCTCTCCCAGCTTCTGGGGACTCCCAGGGGTCCCCTGCTTGTGGCCACTTCACCCCAGTCTCTGCCTCCAGTCACTTGGCCTTCCTGTCTGTGTCTCCTCTTCTGTCTTACCAGATCATCAGGGTGGGGGGAGGGATGATCCAGGATGATCTCCTGCCCAGATCCCTTCCTTGATTACATCTGCAGAGACCCTTTATCCAAGCGCTTTGGAATCTGGTCACGAATGGCGGGTGGAGATGTCTCTGGGGGGGCTCCCGTGACTTGCTTCGGGTGCGCCGTCACCTGCAGTGACACAGTCTTGTAGGTCAGCACACCTCTGCGTGGTGGCTCAGTGTCTGTCCGCAGCCATGGCGCCGAGGCCCCTTCCTGAGTGGTCTGCACTGAGTTTCTGCAGCAGGTCCCAGAGCCAGGCAACCGAGGGAAGAAAGACCCACCGGGCTCGACAGGCCGCGTCCTCTGAGCCTGCACGGCCTGTCCAGTGCAGAGCACCCCCCGCTGGCCTTGAACCGGGTGTTGGTTGGGAGTTGGAGAGAAAGCGAGGCCACAGGTCAGAGCCGCGTGAGGCTGGGACCAAAGGGCTGGAGCTTTTCTGAGGAAGGCACTTTGACAGAATGTGTCCACAATCAACGTGCTCATGTCCTTGACGCAGCTCTGAGCAAGGCTGCACCGTCCATCTGCATGCCCGGATGTGGGCACCATCCCCTGGTGTCCATGGCCTTGGGGATGGTGCTGAGTCACAGCTGTCCACGCTGCGTGTGGGGTGATACAGTCTCTGTGCTCCACACAAGCTGAGACCCCAGCAGCTGGCTTGAAAAGTTGCCTAGGGCATAGTTTCTCGTTGTGGGTTTGTGAACAGTTTGGGGTTTATATAAAAATTGGCAAAGGTACCAGCTGCCCTACACACCTAATTCCCACACAGCTAATTCCCCCCACTAATAACATCTTACTTTACTTTGGTACATTCGTCATAACTAATGAGCAAATACTGATAGGTGACTGTTAATTAAAGCCCACAGTTTATTCAGATTGCGTCAATTTTCCCTAATATCCTTTTCTTGTCCCCAAATCCCACCTGACATCTAGTCTACTTGGGCTCTTGTGGGCTGAGACATTTTCTCAGACTTTCTTGTTTTCGAAGACCTTGACAGTTCTGAGGAGAACTGGTCAGGTATTTTGTAGGATGCTCCCCAACTGGGATTTGTTCAGTGTTTTTTTCCTGGTTCGCCTGGGCCGATGGGTTTAATGAAGACCACACAGGTGAAGTGCCCTCCCCATCACACCGTATCCATGGCACATGCCGTCAGCCTGACTCTTCGTGTGGATATTGACCTTGCTCACCTGGCCGAGGGGGCATCTGTCAGATGTCTCTGCTGTAAAGTTATTCTCTTCCCTGTGTTGGTGCTGTGCTCCTTGGAAGGAAGTCACCACGTGCAGCCCACACCCAGGGGGTGGGAAGTCACACACACCCCCTTCCTCGAGAGCACAGCAGCTACACAAATTACTTGGGATTCTTCTGCCTGGGAGATTGTCTCTTCCCACGTATTTATGCATTCAATCATTTCTTTCTTTCTTTTTTAAGATTTTATTTTTAAGTAATCTCCACACCCAGCGTGGGGCTCAAACCCACAACCCTGAGCTCAAGAGTCACGCTCCACCCACTGAGCCAGCCAGGTGCCCCTAATGATTTATTTCCAGCCGTGGGCTTGGGAGTATTTATTTTATACCTTGGTCTATAATCTGGTACCTGTTGCTCAGGGCATTCCAGCTTTGGCCACTGGCCCCTCTTTGCTTCCCCTCCCTCTCCCGTTGTCACACCCGCATTGGTTTGGTTCCTCCCCGGCACCTCAGGGTGCTCTGGGCTCATTCCTGCCCTGTCGTCCAAGAAGCCATTCCTCCTGGAGCCAGGGCCCATTTTAGGTAGGACACAGCAGCAGAGGACGAGTGGAGGGGAATCCTGAGTCCCGTTTGTGCTTTCTAGGACCTTCTGCCCCCCGGCATTGATGTGGGGTGCCTGGGAGGACCTGGAGGGTAGGAGGGGCCCTCACAGCCTGCTCAGGGATGTCTGCGTCATTCGCAGCATTTTACAGGAAAGCGCATTGATTTATTGGATAATCTTAAAGCATGGGAACCGAGACCCCTGGAACACCAGTGGACGGTTGCCATCTTGGTGAGGCTCGTCCTTCATCCTTTTTTCAGTCTCTTCCCCTCACTGTGGTTTGCTGAGCTTTGCTGAGCTTTGCAGGATCTTCTTCCTCAACGTAAATGGAGGTTTCCAGGGACGAATCCTCAAGTATGAGGACCCTTTACTATAAGCTTGGCCAGAAAGATCAGGCAAACTTGCAGTAGGAAAGAGTACTTTTCCAAGTGTTTCCATGGAGAGATACTCAGGTCCAAGCTGACAAAAGCCCAGTGGGTGCTCGGGTCCAGGTAGGTGGGACCACCTCTTCCTCCTGCTATGTGACCTTGCCAGGGGTGGCTTCACCTCTCTGAGCCCATCTGCCAGGGTGGTACTCGGTTAAGAAAGAAAACAACAGACAACTCAGAGGCCTGTTTGTGATGATCAGATCAGAGAGCCGACAAGAAGCGTTTTTGTCAATGATTAAGTGGTTTGCTCCGGGGACTGGCCTCTGGTTGCAGGTGCCTGCGTCCTTCCCCTGCAGGGAGACGCAAGCCAGACTGGGAAGAGCACCCCGCCGGGGCCGGTCTGGCTTCAGGTGACTCAGGGATGAGTCACAGGCCCTAGGGTTGGCCTTCCTCTTACCAGATCTCACCCTGCCCCTTCTGTCCCAGGACCAAGTCTCCTGCCGCCCAGAGCTGGCCTGGAATGGGTAATGGTGTGAAGGAGAGGACGGCGCGTGTGCGTGAGGATGCCGAGGCCATCCTGCCCTCACCTGTCAATTCCAAGGCAAGTACCCGCCTCCCCGACGGGCATCTTCCTGAGGTTCCTCTTCCGTGTCCCTGCACCGTGGTGCACTCCCCCCTCCACGTGCACGCGTGTGTGCACTCCGGGCGGAGCTGTGGGGAGGCCATCGGCGGAGCGGGGTGCAGGTTGGCCCTTTCTGTTCCATTTCAAGCCCCGTTTGTGATGGGGATCCAGTCTGCCCAGCCGCTTGGCAAGACACCAGAACCTCGCCCAGATTTTGTCAGAAGGTGTCCTTGAACTCCTTTCCTCGCTGGGATTTGCGAGCACGAGCACGAATGAGTCACGGGCAGGGCCGGCTGTGGGGGCGGATGCTCGCACACAGGGTGTGTTCTCAGCTCCCAGTCTGTTCGCTCAAGTTCACCTCTAAGTCCACCCTTCGCTTGAAGAAAAGGGTGATTCCCTTTGAAAGAAACGGGATCGGCCCTGTCCTCGTTCACCGAAGAGGCCAGGAAAGGTTCTTGCGGCTGAACCCGGAGCACAAGCTGACCCGGCCCCACGTGGAAACCCGGCTCCGGCGCCCACGGGCCATTCTCAAAGTCCACGGGGCCCATCCAGGGCCGCAGCGGCATCCTCCTCCGGGCCTCCCCAGCTTTCCTCAAATTCTAGGTCGCCCGGGGAAGCACCGGGTGGGCAGGAGGCCCGGTTTGTAGGGTCAGCGTGTAGGGCTGCCCTCGCCACGCTGGGCGTGGATGTGGGGGAGCAAGGCCAAACCCCAGGACAGGCACATCTGTCCCTCCCGGTGTAGCGAGTCCCCCAGCCCCTGGCAGGCCGGCTGAATCCCACCAAGCAGACGTGCCCGGCCACAGGCCTGGTGTCCATCGTGCGCCGGGACATCGGCGGGGCCGGTTTTCCTCTACGCTGGTCGGCACGGCTGATGGGGGGAGCTTTCTCTGTCAAGTCCCATGTCTTTGGCGAAGAAGCCAAGCATCGTCTTGGGGCGTTCGCAGCCCCCGTGGCTCCTGTCTGGGGCTCGCCCGCTTTCTCTCTGCCGGGCTGTCTGCCTCATTCTTCACTTGCGGGCTCTCTCCAGCGGGCGGGTATGGAGCCCGGCTGTTCCATGACGCCTGGGCCGGGCTCTTCAAAGGATCGACCGGCCCTGGTCACTTAAGAGTCGCCAGGAGTGTTGGCCAAAGGCGGCGGCAGCCTTGTCCACGGAGCACAGGGGTTGGGCTGGCGGCACATCCCCGGAGCGCCGCATCCTGAGTGAGGGTTTAAGGACATGCGTGCCAGCACGTGACCGTGAGCACCGCAGGCGGCCCGGGCAGCTGCCTGGCGAAGGCCGCCAAAGGGGCACCTCGGCTCTGTCTCTAGAAGCAGCAGGGCACATGGACTGACCATGGGGTATGCCCTCGGCTCACAGCAGCCCACGAGGTGAACGGTCATCACCTTGACTCCCAGAGGGGATCGGGAGCCAGCCGGGCCTCGGAGCTGGTGCCAGGAACACCACTGAACCTTCCAGTGCCTGACATCCACACTTCACAGAGCGGGCGGAGCCGGACGTCTAGAACCTTGCCGGGTGATCTGGAAAAGGCAGGGGTCCCCCAGTGACAGGCTTCCATGCAGCAAGGAGAAGATGGAACGCCACGGTGAAGCTCCACCTCAGAAACGTAGAAGGGAAAACAGTGCCATGGGAAGTCGCTTCTCTAGGGAGGGGAGGGCCGAGCTGCTGGAGGAGGTCCTGGGGACATTAAGGGAAAGGAGCTGAAGCCCTCCGGGGACAGGGCCGGTCGCAGGGCATCATGGCCCCAGGTTGCACCCAGACCTGGCCAGCACACAGCACGTCAGTGTGTCAGAGGCGGGGAAAGGGGGATCAGAGAGGCCATCGGTCACTGCAGGCGATCGGAACAGAGCCCAGGTTCAGGCCAGGTGTGTGGACAGGCTTGGAGCCCAGCCCTTCACCCCAATCCACCCGCTGAGCCGAGCAAACCTGGGGAGTGGCCTGGACCCCATCGTGCCCACTCAGACCCCGGCTTCCAGTTGTAACCCCCACATGCCCCGTATCTGTTCCCTGGTCCTACCCCCCCATCTTTCCACCCTGAGCTTCTACAGGCGCTGCCTCCTCTCTGGTTATAGTTAAAGTGGTCTGCCTACCGTGAGTCGCCGTTTCTCTTTGGGTAAACACCAGCCTGCTTGCTGAGTCCCCAGGCACCGTGAAGTCCAGCCCCCACCCACCTTTCATCTCCTCCTCCCTGTGCGCCCTCCCTTTCCCTGTGTCAACCACCCTGCCTTTCTTGTGGTCCCCTGGGACCCCCAGCTTCTTCTCACCAAGGCCCCTGGGTGTTCCATTCCTCCCCCTCTAATACAATCTCACACACACATCCCGGTTAGCTGCACCTCATCCTTCAACCTCAGCTCCACCCCATGTTCTCCTGGGACCCTACGCCCCCTCCTTACTGCCACCCTGGATTGATGACTCTACACATTTTTATTTAATTATTTATTTATTTGAGAGAGAGAGCTCAAGCAAGAAGATCAGAGGGAGAGGGACAAACAGACTCTGTACTGAGCACAGAGCCCCAATGCGGGGCTTGATCTCAGGACCCTGAGATCATGACCTGAGCCAAAATCAGGAGTCAGACATCCAGCCACCTGAGCCACCTAGACGCCCCTACACGTTTGTCTAAAGCTTTAGTTCATGTCTGGCGCTCCCCGTGGATTGGCAGCCACAGGGACAGGGGGGTGTTGTATACATCCCTACCCACACACACGTGTGTCCGACGGCCCCTCAGGGCACCTGGTTCCTGTCAGACTCCAGGGACTCCTGGGATCACTGAATGGCCTGCCCCACACTGTCCTTCCTCACTGGAGCGCCAGGGCAGATGGGAGCCCCTCCAGTCCCCAGTCTCCTTGTGATTGCTTGGCGAGAGCTCTGTGGCTAAGTCAGCTGGGGGAACGGAGACTCCAACCTGATGAGCAGGTGACTTCTTGGGCAACTCCTCACGGGGAGCTTAGAGAAGACTCGGGAAAGTGCTGGCTCTGAGGCTGGCCTCATGTTGCAGGCTGGCCACCATCAACCGTCACCCTTGCCTTGGCTGGATAAAGTACAGATGCCAGCCACTGCAGGCCTGATGGAACGTTGTGGAAAGGGGTCACACGGACACAGGGTCTGCTTGCCCGACACCAGCCTGATCCCCAGACCACAGGGGCCCTTGTCCAGTATACACAGGCAGTGGGTACAGCCAGAGTCTGCACTTGGGATGGGGTGACCCTTCTGTCTGGGGTCAGTCCTGTTGTAGGCTGTCTCTGAGAAGCTGAAACTCATGGGACAGCCCTGCCAGTGGGTCACCTCTCAAGCTGAAGGTCCCTGTCCCCTGGAAGGTTTTCACTCTGTCCCACCTAGCTTCTGTGGCTAGTGGACTCATGACAGCCTGCCCTGTGCCCCATTGTGCCCTGGGCCCAGCAGGGCTGTGAAACCTGGATAACTGTGCCTTTTACAGCCCTTGGCTGGGGACAGAAGGAAGGTGGTCCTCCTGAGGGAAGTCTCTAGCAGAGTTGACCCCTGTCCCTCTCTCATGACAGACCGTGTTTGTGTGTTTTCTTGCAGAGTGACCACAGGCAAGTTCTCAGCTCCCTCCTGTCTGGGGCCCTGGCTGGTGCTCTTGCCAAAACAGCCGTAGCTCCCCTGGACCGAACCAAAATCATCTTCCAAGGTAAATGCTCTCTGTCCGTCTGTGCTGTATGCCAGAGATGCTTCCGGGCAGCCCCCAGACCGCACTACAGACCGGCTTTAAAAATGCCTCTTTATTTTTTTAAAAAAAGATTTTATTTATTTATTTGACAGAGAGAGAGATCACAAGTAGGCAGANGGCTTTAAAAATGCCTCTTTATTTTTTTTAAAAAAGATTTTATTTATTTATTTGACAGAGAGAGATCACAAGTAGGCAGAGAGGCAGGCAGAGAGAGAGAAGGAAGCAGGCTCCTTGCGAGGCAGGGAGCCTGATGCGGGCCTCGATCCCAAGACCCTGAGATCATGACCTTGAGCAGAAGGCAGAAGCTTTAACCCACTGAGCCACCCAGGCGCCCAAAAATGCCTCTTTAAAATCCACTTAGAAACACCGTTAGCATCCCAGGGCTGCCATCACAAAGCACCACAAACCAAGCAGCTTATGTTCCAGAGGCCAGAAGTCTGAAATCGGGCTGCCGGCCAGGTCGGTTCCTTTTGCAGACCCTAGGGGAGGAGCCCTCCTTGTCTCCTCCATTCCCCCGGGCTCCAGGCATCCCTGACTTGTGGTCGCAGCACCCCAGCCTCTGCTTTCCCCTCCGTGTCCGTGTCCTCTCCTCTTACAAGGACACTTGTCATTGGATTTAGGGCCCACTCCACTCCAGGATGACCTCATCTTAATATAATTATATCTGCAAAGACCCTGTTTCCAAATAAAGTCACCTTCACTTGTATGGGGCTCGAGGACATGGACATAATCTTTTGGGGAGGCCCGGTTCAGAGGACCGTCACCTTCCCTCCTCGGGTTAAGCAGCCACAGGGTCCCCTAAAGATGAGGCCTTTCTGTCCCACAGTGACCGTGCCTACAAGAGGGCAGTCATAAGCTGGGACCCCTGCCCCTCACTGTTGGGGAGGAAGGGACTGCAGATTCAAGCCGGGCTGTCCCCACTTGTGTGAGCTGGTCCCTTAGCTTCCCCATGCCTCAGTTTCCTCATCCACAAAATGGGATGTTCATACCAACCTCCCGAAGGTGCGAGCTGGCGTGGGAAAGGGCGTGCGCCTGGGCTCCCGCCTCCCCACGCATCAGCAGCATTGTTACCGGGAGCGAAGGCACAGCGTAGCGCCCTGCGGGGAGCTGGGTTTAACGCTCGTGGCGTCGGTGTGCACGCACATCTGCACGGATGGGCGTGCGAGGGCGTCCTGGGAACATGGCAGACATTCGGGGAGTGAGATGAGGGAGGCTGTGAAACTATGACCCCTTGTGGCTGGGGGGGGGGCTGCCATCGCAGCACCTGTGGCATCAGGGATCGAGGTGGCAGCTGTCGAGGGTGGGAGGGGCTGGTCGGGGTGCCACGCCCGCACCCCCCGAGAAGAAAGAGCCAGCTCTGGGTGGAGAGCACACGAGGGCCTTGTTCTGAGAGGCCCAAGCCCCTCAGTCGCTCTGCACAGCTGGCGGTGAGGAGGCCTTTCCCGGAGGGGTTTGGTTGACTTGGGGTCTAGCCAGGTGCAGGGTGCTGAGTGTCAACCCCAAGAGGCACAGGCCTCTGCAGAGACCCTCACTTTTCCTGGGAGAGAGGTGACAGCTCGGCTCCCCTGCCTGGGGTAAGTCGGCATGGGGGTTGCGGGGCACAGCGGGTGAAGCGGTTCCCTGGAGGAAGGTGACCCTGCACGGGGCATGCCCCGCCCCTCGGCCCCTGGCCGGGGAGCATCCGCAGGGGCTGTTCTCGCTCCCCCAGCACTGGGGGTCCCGCAGACCCAGGTCCCGTCCTTCACATCTAATGGCCTCTCTTATGTTTTTGTTTTTTTCCAGTGTCTTCAAAAAGATTTTCTGCCAAGGTGAGCCGCTAGGTCACCAACTGCTGGCTCTGGGGCCATCACCGTGTGCCCTGCTGGGCTGGCAGGAGGTGGTGGAGGCACAGGGCCCGGAGGTGGAGGGAGAGGCTTTTCAGAGTGTTTTTCCCTCTGGTTCCCACACAAGCCAGTTCCCCAAGCTGCCAGGGGACCGAGGCCTCCCCCACCGGGCCCCGGGGCAGGGGCCACCTGTCCTGGCACCCCAAGCTCTGCCCAGAGGTAGCCCACTCTGGCAACTAACAGGGGACCCCCGCCCTTGAGGCGGTGGGGAGAGGACTTGGAGTTCACATTTGATTCTTTTTTAAAAAAAAGATTGTATTTATTTATTAGAGAGAAAATACAAATGGAAGAGCAGGGGGAGGGGGAGGGACAGAGGGAGAAGCAGGGAACCCGATGGGGGGGCTCTGTCCTAGACCCCGAGCTCATAACCTGAGCCAAAGGCAAACGCTTAACCCACTGAGCCACCCAGGCGCCCCACATTTGATTCATTTTTAAACAGAGAGCAGGCATCATCTTCTTGGGTAAGGATAAAGCATATCTTTAAAAGCTAGACCAGCGGACAGACCAGTCATGTACCCTCTCCGTGGGGCTGCCATCTGCAGGCTGGTTTGCCCTGGCTCACTTTACTATTCGTAAGGTCCGGGGAGTAGGGAGAGAGGGGTCCCCGCACGGGGCCCAGAGAATGTGGGGGAGGTAAGGCAGGGCGGGATCGATAACGTGGGCCCCCATCACAGTGCTGGACCAAAGAGGGTGTTCGCCGCGGACTGCTGACCTTGCCCCTCCCCGCCAGGAGGCCTTCCGGCTCATCTACTTCACCTACCTCAACGAGGGCTTCTTCAGCCTGTGGCGTGGGAACTCGGCCACCATGGTGCGCGTGGTGCCCTACGCCGCCATCCAGTTCAGCGCCCACGAGGAGTACAAGCGAATCCTGGGCCACTACTATGGCTTCCACGGAGAGTGAGCGCCCGCCCCAGCCGCCCCCCAAAACCCTCTTGGCGCCATCCCGTCACCCTGCCCTCCCGTCTGCCGCACGCTCACCACGGCAAAAGTCCTTCCCTGAGAACCTAAGTCCCAGTGGGGCCTGTGATCCCAGCTGTGCCCCCAGTGTCTGTAGGGAAGGAACACTTCATTCATTCGTCTGCACAAGCCCATGGAAGGAAGGGCAGCCACGGGAACCTCAAAATGACATCCACCCAAGGGACCCCACTGCTCGGCCATGAGGAAGCCAGCCCCTGCCCATTCCTTGGTTCTCCCCACTGGCTGAGACCCGTGGGCACCCCAAGTCTTGAGGGGGGTCTCACTTTCTCGCCTCCCCCTCTTTCAGAGCCCTGCCGCCATGGCCCCGCCTCCTTGCAGGCGCACTGGCTGGAACGACAGCTGCTTCACTGACCTACCCCCTGGACCTGGTCAGAGCCAGGATGGCTGTGACCCCCAAGGAAATGTGAGTTCCCAGGCCAGGCGGGCAGGCTCCTCCAGGAAGGCAGTAATTATTCCTCTCGGCCTACGGGTCAGCTTCTACTTACATCACAGCCACAGTCTGCACTTTTTTTTAAGATTTATCCATCCATTGGTAGAGAGAGAGTAGGGTGGGGAGTTAGGGGAAGAGGGCGAGAGAATCCCAAGCAGACTCCACACTGAGTGTGGAGCCTGACATGGGGCTCGATCCCATGACCCCGAGATCATGACCGGAGCTGAAACCAAGAGTCGGACATTTAACCACCTGCACTACCCAGGCGCCCACCCCCCAAAGTCTTCACTTTGAATTAGCACAGATAGGTTACGAATGCCCACGGTTAAAAGACAAGGGCTGCTCCCGGCAGTGATCTGGGCTGAGAAGGTGGGGTACGGCCCGAGGCACCCCTCCAGTGCCCCCTCCAGTGTTTCCCCCTCCAGTGCCAACACTTGTGCAGCGCGGGTGTGTTCCTTAAAGAGAGCAAGCGTCAGCATCCAGCCCCTGGCCCGCCCAACTCCGGGGGAGCTAGATATTAGTTGAGGCCAGCGGCCCCTCTTCGCGCCCGCGGCCCAGCTGCCCCACCTCTCTGTCCTGCAGGTACAGCAACATCTTTCACGTCTTCATCCGCATCTCCCGCGAAGAGGGCCTGAAGACCCTCTACCACGGATTCACGCCCACCGTGCTGGGGGTCATTCCCTACGCGGGGCTGAGCTTCTTCACCTACGAGACGCTCAAGAGCCTGCACAGAGGTAAGGAGCCGGCAGCGCGGGCCGCACCTCCCGGGGCCGCGCAGACTCGGAGGCGGGCCGCTGAGGGCCCTGCCCTGGAGGGACGGGCTCCCCGCCTAGGTCCCGATCAGAACAAGACGGACAGGCCGCTGCAGAGGCAGCTGGACTCCAGCCTTTTGTGCCGAGTTTTAAGAAGGCCTGAGTGTCACCAAGAGCAGTGGCAGCCACTTATGCCCAAAGCGTCCAGGTACAGCCTAGCCGGATGGGGAAGAGCCCTCCCGGGTGGTGGTAATTTTGAGAAATTGAGAAAAGCACAGGTAAGTACAGAGAACAGCTGACCGCCACCCGAACCGGCTACCCCAGGCCACCAGGTGTTAACAGTGTTCCAAGATGGTTTTTGTTAAAGGAAGCAAATGTTCCAGGTGGAGCTGAGGCCCGTGTGTCCCCTGCGCTCAGCCCCCCTCCCTCTGCGGGGCCCCAGGCCGCCCCTGACTCCACCCCGCTGTATCCGGGACTCTGTCCCGTCGGTGGAGTGGGCCTCCTCTGCCGGGGGGGCCCCCTACATGTTTCCGGGTAGTCAGTGATCAGCAGACACCCCGAGCGCCTCCCTGCGTGTGGGGTGGGAGCCTCACGTTCTGGCATCTTCTCCGTTCGCCCTCTGCCCAGCCCCCACCGCACGCACTCAGCCCACTCGGGTGCTGGTGGATTCCTGCGCATCGGGCCGGCCTCTGGGGTGAAGAGCGCTCTCTCGCTGGACTTAACTTCCTCGCGTTAAATTCACAAGCCCACATTTTTAAAGAACCCTGTTGTTTGGTTGCTGCCCCCTTCTCCGTCCCCCCCCCC